>OZJO01030104.1:0-17177 GCA_900406225.1 Acrobeloides nanus | reverse complement strand
AATTCACCAGCTTTCCAACGACACCAAAATCATTGGATATGGATTTAGCTGGCCGGAGATATACCCACTTGAAGTTTGACCTAAAGTTAAAAAGGCCGACCTGCCGTACAGGGGTACCAAAAAGTCGGATTCAAAAACGGACTTCAGATTCGTGTTCAGCGACCCCGAAAACCTAGGGTATACCACGGTTTCAAAAATCGATTCGAATTTTCGTTACTATGGCCACCCCAGGTTTGACATTTCGAGACATCGTCTCTTAAAGTTTTATACGCGGTGCGTATTTTTGGGACAGCTCAATTTCAGAGCACTGTGCTAGTACGCCAGAGGTAGATGGTTGGAGTTCCACCTTGGTCATGAAGATTTCGTTTAGATGTTTGAGCTATTACGAACTCTGTTAACTTATACTTACATATAACTTGAAGAATCCTCTGAAATCACTTCAATTTTTGTTTCAAAAATAATCTTTCCTTTTTTACACGACTGTATAACCGTATTCCAATCACAAAACGTATCAATTGCTAATAGATAATCATTTTCATTGTAGATGCGTACATCATTCTAAATATTTAAGCCTATAAGGCGAAAAATTTCCTACTTTCGTAATTTGCCGTTCATATTTTGACCGTGGGATGATAGAAAACTGGGTTCGAGCTTTACATTGCCAACCACTCGGCATAGTCCTATCTTTGTTGCAATAAATATAAATACTCAAAAATGGCATATGCCCAGTTTGTTCGTTGCTGTGGTATTTCATACAGACGCTCCTAAAATGGTGGGTGATAGTAAAATTTAGATACCACACCCAGAAATTTTTTTCGCCAAAAATGTCATTTTCTGAGAGTTTTCAGGTTAAAAATGCTGTTTTTAAGCTGAAAATCTTCAGAAAATGACACTTTTTGGTGAAAAAGATGATTTTTGTTGAAAAAATTGGAAATTTTTGGATGGGTTATCTACAGGGTGCTCAAAAGGGCAATTTTTGCACGAGGGAAGAGATGTGTGTATTGAAGCTAAAATAGGCTAATACATGACCAGGGGCTCGTTGTTTAGTTCCGGAACCGGAAGTTGGAACCGGAGATCGGAAGCAAAACTTCCGACTTCCGATTCCAATTTAGTGCAAATTTTCCAAATCGGAACCAGAAGTCGGAAGTTTTTACTTCCGATCTCCGGTTCCGGAATCCAACTTCCGGTTCCGGAGCTAAGCAACAGGCCCCAGGGAAGGGTTTTCAAGGGTTGGCCGATCGATTTCTCGAATAGAAAAACCTTATAGGGTTATTTTGATGAAAATTTTTAAAAGTTGAAAAAATCTCAAAATTGCCCTTTTTTGGGCACCCTGAAATCATTGTACCAATTGTGGGGTATATGTGACGTTATCAGACTATTTTTACCCCCACCCTCATCTAGTTTGGGGAAGGGGTATCTTGTACCCTTCGTTTCAGACTGATTGGAGGGAGGTCAAAAACTGCAAAATTCGAAAATTTACTCACCATGAATGCCCAGCAACAAAATGTACTGAAGGCCAATACTCTGCCGAATCTGGTGTCCAGCGAATCCGAAACTCAGTTTTCCCTAAGTTTGTCATAAAAAATAGAAATTTTTGAAAATTTACCCAAAATACTCATTTTTCCTCTTGCTCAAATAATCATACCATCACTAGACTTGCCAATTATTTACTCTAACATGTGAATGAAATAGAAAAGAAAACAGCGTGCATTTTCTTAAAAAAATCTCCCCTCTTCAAACTCGCTTATGCATCAAAACGAAAATTTGTGAAGCGCAAAATTTGACGCGAATGCGAGGAGCAAATGACGAGATTTTGTTTGAGAACACTTGAGCTTGATGATTCATCTCAACCTGCGGATTTCATCATGTTGTATTATGTGCTTAATTTGGACTTAGACCAATTCACGACCAATTGAACAAATGTGTATAATTTATGTAATGAATCATAACATTGTTATGCCTTTATTGGAATGACGCTTAAGCTTTTTAATGGTTTTGCAGAGAGCATTTTTTAAAGGATCTTTCAATATTGCTCTTAAAATTTTGTTTTTATATGTGATCCATTCATTTTCTTTTTTGCCTTTTTTGTTTTTCACATATTCATTTTCAGGAGGAGGGCGGGTCCCAAATTAGTGGGCATTTAACCACAGAAAGTTAGAGGATCCACTAGTGGACTCCTCCTTCGCACTTGGAGGCATGATACCCTCTACAGAAATTTTTTTGAAAAATGGATCCCCAAGGGCGTAGCTAGAGGAGGGGGGGGGGGCAACGGGGACCGGGCCGAAGGCCCAAAAAATTCTAATCATAAGGGATAAAAATTTTCCAAATCATCTAATTTTGTTATCTAGTTCTTTTCGACATGGGGAACTCGAATCTTTTGGAATTTTTTGATTTTGAATTCTTGAAATTACTTCTATAAGGATATATCAATAAAAGGCTAAAAAATCGTTTCCCTGAATCAGGGGCATACAAGAATTTTCGTGCTTCGGCAATGCACGCAATCGGTTCCCCCCGCCTAAAAACCGATAGACATAGACAGCCGGTTTTCCGGCGAAAATTCGAATTTAATACATTTTCGCATCAATACAGCTATCATTTTCCCTGAATCAGGGTCATACAAGCATTTTCATGCTTCGTAAATGCGTGCAACCGATTTTCTCGCCTAGAAAAACCCATAGACAACCAGTTTTCCGGCGAAACTTCGAATTTTAAATCATTTTCACATCAATACAGCTACCACCTACCCTGAATCAAGTAAGTAAAGCATTTTCGCGGCTTGGCAATGCTCGCAATCGACTTCCCACATACAGGGTGCTCAAAAAAAGAACAATTTTACGATTTAAAAAAAAACTTTTTAAATTTTCACCGAAACAACCCTATAGAGAGGGTTTCTATGCGAGAAATCGATTGCGCGTATTGCCGGACCTTGAAAGTGCTTTCATGGCCCTGTATTAGCCTATTTTCGCTTCAACACACACATCTCTTCTCTGAATCAGGGTCAAGGAAGCATTTTAAAGGGGGGGGGGAAAAGTCATTGCGGGTTATCGACAAAAATTTTTTCGGCGAAAAATGATCGAGGAACGTAAAATAAGCCTAATATTGTATGAAAACTAGTAATATTAACCCGAAAAAATTTTTTTATCGAGAAAAAAATTTTTTTGACCCCCTATAGGGGGTACCCCATGTTAAAAAATCAATTTTTTCAACTTTTTTATTTTAGCTCCAAATTGGCTGATTTTTGGTACTCGGGGGTTTTCGGACATGAGAAATCGATTGGCGCAACTCCCGAGTTCCAAAAAAATTTTTTAGACCCCATATCGGGGTACCCTATGTTGAAAAAACTGATTTTTCAACATAGGATACCCCGATAGGGGGTCAAAAAAATTTTTTTGGAACTCGGGAGTTGCGCCATTCGATTTCTCATGCCCGAAAACCCCCGAGTACCAAAAATCAGCCAATTTGGAGCTAAAATAAAAAAGTTGAAAAAATTGATTTTTTAACATGGGGTACCCCCTATAGGGGATCAAAAAAATTTCGGGTTAATATTACTAGTTTTCATACAATATTAGGCTCATTTTACGTTCCTCGATCATTTTTCGCCGAAAAAATTTTTGTCGATAACCCGCAATGACTTTTCCCCCCCCCCTTTAAGGTCCGGCATGCGCGCAATCAATTTCTCGCATAGAAAACCCCCTATAGGGCTATTTCGGTGATAATTAAAAAACTTGAAAATTTTTGAAAAAATCGCGCAAAAATAGCAAAAGTGACCTTTTTTGGATACTTTGTAAAATTTAATTTAAAATTTTTTATAGTCTCAATGCAAAAATTGCACAAATAGAGTTTTTTAAAAATTTTCTGCGTACTCTTGTTTTCTTTTCATTAACACAAAACCATTAGTACACTTTCTAATAATAAAAACATTCTGAGAAAGTGCTAAAATACTATTTTCGCACAATACAATGGCCATTGACGTATATTGGCGCCACTACAGGGTGTAACAGATGGATTCCTCGATTTCAAAAATTCAGTGCTTCACAAGTTTAAATGATTTTAACATGCGGTCTTTTGCAAATTGCTAAGCCAAGTATTAGATTTTTTTAATATTTTGAACAGATTTGTCAAACATTTTTTTAAATCGTATTTTTTAAAACAAACTTTTCGAGAAAACCGAGCTTTGTGTGCCACAAAAATTTTGTAAGGATACTTATTTTGATAATGAATTTTATCGATTTATAGAAAGATTCGTTCAAAATCTCTTTTACCAAAGTTGTAGAGCTTGATTTCTTCTACAATTTTCTTAAAGGTTACTTTTGATGAAAATCGATAAAAAACGAGAAAATCGCACGAAAAAGTAATGACCCTTAAAAAATTTTGTGACGCGTTTGTGACATAAAGCTCTGTTTTGTATGTATGTATTTATTACGTAACTAAATACGCTACAGTGAGAAAAAAAATATTATTACAAACAAAACGGCAGCAGGCGAATAAAACGGCGAAACAGTGTTTTCTTAAAAAAGGCGTTTTAAATAGCTTATTTTGAGAACCTTCCAGGTGGAATATTCACTCGATTCTTTCACCATAAGATAGAGAAAGTTCAAATCTATATTTATTTAAAAAATTTTATTTTTCAAATAAACAAAAAAAATGGCAATAGGACGGAATGCACCGCACAAAGCGCACGGACTGGACGGACAAGGACTGATTGCACAAGGACTGGATGCACGGACTGAGCGCACATTTTCCTTCAAAAATGTGCGCTCAGTCCGTGCGCTCATTCATTGTGCGCTCAGTCCTATAAAAACCGTGCGGTGCATTCCGTCCTATTGCCAAAAAAATCGAAAATTTTACACTCGATAGTTAGACAATTTTTGTATTATTAAAAGTTGACAAGATGGTGTAGTGGAAGAGTACCAGACTTGTCCCCAGCAATTCACTGGTTTTAATCCCACCTTCTCCGATACCTTTTTTCAATCAAATATTATTTCGTATTTTTTTAAAATATTGATCCAAAAATCATGATTTTTTGTATAATAATAATTTTGAAATTGTTTTTCTATCATATGGTGAAAGAATCAAGTGAAATTTTCATTGGGAAAGTCCTCAAAACAAGCTATTTAGAAAAAAATACGATTTAAAAAAATTTTTGAAACAATTTTTTGTTCAAAATTTTCAAAAAATTTAAAAATCTAATACTTGACTTATCAACTTGCAACCGCATGCGAAAATCATTTAAACTCGTGAAGCGCTGAATTTTTAAATCGGGGAAGCCATCTGTTACACCCTGTATATGATTTAAAAAACTGTATGTGACCTTCAAAATTATTTGCTCTATCGGACTTTTTTGGACGCCCATTTCGAAATCTTCGCAAAACCATGCTCTTGCATTTTATTGCATCACATGCTTACAAATATGTCATGCTTTTCATTTGTTTTAAAACCCACGTCCTATTATTTATCTCCTCTTTCAAAACCACACCACTTTAAAATAAGAATAGAAAAATGATTTTATTGCCATTAAGCTTAAGGGGTTGAAACCTTTAACATAAATCAAAAATAGAAAACTTTCTTTTTCTTTATTTGATTTGTTGAACCTCCTTCCTATAGTGTTTCTGAGTACATTCTTTTGTTCTTGAAACTTTCACACTATTCCCCATCATTTTATATTGCCTTCAAGGGATTTCATTTTCATCACTTTTTTTGTTCTTGCAGAATTCCCATTCATTCCTAAAAAAGTTATCCTGGCTCGCATCATTTTTATAGCCCAGTTACCATAAAATGTTATTGGTTAGACGTGAATTGCCTGTTTAAAACCCACGTTGTATTATTTATCGCTAGAACGTCTCGTGTTTTAATTAAAAAATATGCGTCACTTAGTCCCAAGTTTTGGATAAGAATTGAAGAAAAAAGGGAGGCGGAGGAAAGTAGTTTCCGATTCCATTATCGTATATGGTGTTTACTATGTAAAGGAAATAAGATGAGTCTGGGATGAGGAATTTTTATGAATGAGTTTGTTCTTTTTTATTTTTGCAAAATTGTGTTGTAAAGGAAACAAATCTAATCGTAAGATAAGCCTAACTTGTCAATTTTTCTTTTTTGGCTTAGGCCTTGGGCTTAAGCAAAGCTTAAGACTAACCAAAGCCTAAAATCCTAAGATAAGCCTAGGAAAGGGATTCCAAATCGTCACTAAACACTGGCTTTTGTATCTATTTTGGGCATTGAGTCTCTAATCACATCAAAATAAATTTATTTTTTTAAATTTTTAATGAGTTCAAAATTTCTTCACAGATTGTGATTCGAAACAGATAAATAGAATGCAACACTAACTCGCTATCCATTTGTCTACGAAATTGCTCTTCTGATACTTTTTAAAATTCCAACTAGTATATTTGAGATTTTTCCTTACAGCGTTTGAAAAATATACCTTTGCTCTATATTTTGACATTGAACATTTGGGCTTCAAGCCTATTATCTTCCCTTTATGTTATTTACATATTAAAAAGTGTTTACAACATTTACCACAAATTCTAAAATAAATATTTGTTTACTATCATATTCAATCTTTTACTAAATTAACTTCCCACGTCTTCAGGGAGATTTGTAAACGTTTGAATCATCCCTTTGTCTAGCTTTCTTCACGAACCCACCTATTTTTGGACCTGAATTAAGTACAAATCTCATTATGGGTAGTGGGATTGGGAGTGGAAAGCAAGCGGCTGTCCCAAAAAGGTCACCGGGAATGCAAAAGGACTATTTTGACGTAACCAGGCGGCCCACTTGGTTTTTAATTAATTTTTATTTTTTGCGTTAATTTTTTGTACGAAAAAATTATCTGATGATTAAGAATTCTACTATGGCTTAAGCGAGAGGTTTTACGTATAAGCTGCTTATGTAGCTCGAAAATAGGGTTTGTAAGAAAGTTATTAAAATTGTGGCTGAAACATATGTTTTTCTTTTATTTTATATCTTATAGGAAATCCGCTTATGACGCATATCTGTCAAAGCTGACCAAAATGGTCAAATATAAAGCCATCAGTATTGCAAAAACCTCATACATACTGACTGAAACTTGAAAGAATCGTTTCTAAACGAGTCCATATTTCCATAGTGTGTTGGCCGAGTGGCTAGCGCGTTAGTTTTCAATCGAGTAGCCCAGGGTTGAATCCCTTACCATTAAAAAGTTTTTTATGAAATTTTTTCGTGCGACTCAGAGGCGTACTCAAAAAGTGGATCGCCCTCTGTTCCATGAAAAATTTTACCAGAGTATGGCGTCGAGATGGTTTTCCATTTTTGTAAATTTTTGATAAAATATCCATTTCTATTTTTCAAAAATTACTCTTCTTTACCAAAAATCGTCAATAATGGGGCAATTTTTTCAAAAATCGAATTTTTGTGTATCAAAAATGCCATTTTTAACTTAATTTTTAGCCAGGACTGGTTTTTGGAGAGTCAACTAGGTAAAAACTTCTTTTTTCTATCGAATTTTGGCCACAATTGCCATTTATCTTAAGAAAAATTTCGGTTTAGGGGAGCATGTCCAAAGATGTAGCTGGGGGGGGGGGGGGGCGCTTCCCCAAAAAGACTAATTTCTCTCAAAAAACATAATAGTAGTACCTTCGGGGCCTCGAACCTGGCCATATGCGCCCAACAACTAGAGCATTACCACTGAACTACAAAAATGCGCATTTCCAATTAATTTTTTTATTTGCGTGTTCTTTAAATGCACTTTTCAAGAATATTTTTTATTGCTCGTAGTCTATTCTCTGTTCTTTGTCCCAAGAAGTCAAAAAAGAAAATGAAATTACGCTTTTTTGCAAACAACAAATTATAATTTAGATGAGATATTCTTTTTAGCATTTAACACAACTAATTCACTTATCCACATAGGCATGTTGAACGTCAACTGTCTATTTATGGCTAAAAATTAGATAAGGAAATGTCGTGTTTCGGCATTAGTGATGTCCGAATTTTTTATTGACAGAGGCTATTGAAAATTCTACGTTTTTTCGATTTCACATAAAATATGCGTTGCATGACATTTAAAAAATATATACCATGGTGCTAAAATTATTGTTGAGTTTAAAAGAAAGGCATATAAAAGGGTAGGGAAATATTTTTCGGCTCGTTATGAGTAATAAACTGGAACCGAGCGCCTCCTGGTGTTCATATCTCTGAGTAGTTTAAGTTTCAGAGCTCGGTCTTCTGCCTCGCCTCCGAGTACGTTCGCTAAGGGACTCAGCTTTGCCTCCGAGGACGATCACTATGAAGCTCGGTCTCGCAACTGAGTTCGTTCGCTACGAAGCCCCCGAGTATGCCACTATGGAGCTTTGATCTGTCCCAGCTAATTTTATGAAAAATGGAACCCCATATCTACCTATAATCCTTGGTCTTGACCGTCCTGAGTCTGTTATGCCGATGCTCAGCTCGGTCCGGTTCAGTTACAGCGCAGATACAGCAGTGCAGGTTCAGGAACATTGTGTTAATCCCATGTCATTGACAAGTCAAAACCCCAACCAATATTTTTTTGCAATTTTTTCATTTTTATAAATATTTTTTGTCGTCATTTTTCTTTTATTAGCAAAAGTCCAGCTTGCTAACTGACCTTTGACTGGCTTATTGATGCTTCTGTAACGTATTTTATTGTAAAATTGTTTATCTAACATTGTAAGAAAAACTTTTTCATTGTAAATTTTCTTATTCGGCAAATTATGTTCGCTGAATAGAAAAAATTCTTTATCTATCTAAACAATTCTATCTATCTACTCGTTATTCATTTTTGCTTTCTTTTCTTACAAAATATCACGTGTTACATAACTTTGAGTTTTATTAGCTGAGATTATTTATTTTTAGAGTAATAAAATTTTTTGTCACAAAAAGTCTGCTTTATGAGAATATAAAAAATTGGTTCTCGATAGTCAAGTGGCTACCTTATCGGCTTCTCATATTATAAACTCTTTAACATGCGTGATTCTAAGAAAGCCGGGCGCACATGGCCGAATGTCCAAGACGCTGGCTGTTCATTTTATAGGTGCGGGTTCAATCCTACCAGGGTTGAATTTTTAATTTAGCGATTCATAAAAGTTGTAAAAACAAACAACCTTACAATTAAATGAAAATTTTTTATATCACTCATATTTTGAGAAAATTTTTTATCACCATACATTGCGGTTTGTGGCAAAAATTGGAGGAAATTCGAAATTTGAAAACGAGTCACGCCATTTGGCTCAGCTCAACGAGATGAGTAAAACGAGGTATATATTGTACAAAGACACTCACGATTCACATGACCGAGTGGTTAGTATGCCAGGATTTGCACTTATAGGTCTACAGCTCTAATCCCGCGTCAAATTTAAAGCTGTCCAAGTCCTATGAAAATTTTTGCATATCTCTATTTTGGCTTCTATATCACTTGGCTTCTAAATTTTTTTACCGCGTTCTAGAATTTTAGTGACTTGGGGTTTTTCATTTTGTGTCATGATGAGTCGTTTGGCATAAAATTTAAGAAAAAATCTTGAATTTGAAAATTCACAAGCTGTGAGGGTCCTTTGTGAGTCGAATGGCGTGACTCAATTTTAAATTTCCAATTTCTTCCAAAAAACCGTCATGCAGAAGTTTTTTCGGGAGGGGATCTCTTCAACCGACCGATGAAGAGATTCTACTAATTTTTGCCTGATGAAGGAGTATATGGGGGAGGAGTATTTACCTTGCTCTCGTATGTACAGTACCACTTATCCTGTGACTGGGTTATGTTGGCTTTATAGTGGAAGATCAGCTGGATACAGATCAGAATTTTTTTACATCTCCGTGAAACATATTTTTTCTTTATTTTTATAGGAATGCAATATTTAAAAAAAAATTATAGTTGATTCTGAAAGGTATTTGAAGGGTATATTAATATAACCTCCTATGTCAATGAAAATTGCGAAAAATCTTATTAGGCTTAACCTTTTAATCAGCCTGAAAATATGGTCACGATTTTTTTCCTACAACTTAAAGTAACTTTTTCTTGTAAAAAGTTCACTTATTATTATTTTTATCTCGTTGTCATTAAGCAACCTTTCTTCTTCATTTTTCCACAAAAGCTATTCATAGTTAATTTGCGCTTCATTATTTTACCCACACAAACGCCTTTTTTATATTAATGCTTTTTATAACATAATTTTTAGGGCTTATTTCCTATAGTAGACTTACTAGTCCAGTGTCTTTAGTGTCTTTCAGATAAAATGCAACTTCTTGGCATAATATTCGGGTTATTTATGATTGTTTTAGTGATAGAATTTTCAGGTATGTTAAATTATCTATAGTACCGGGAGACGAGCGCCTCCAGCGTTCGCGGTTTCTCCAAGTTGACTCCGAGCGCTCATGTTCCAAAAGTTCTGAAGCTTTTTACATGAATTAGGGACCGGAACATTTTCGAACCCCCTTTCANGGTTATTTATGATTGTTTTAGTGATAGAATTTTCAGGTATGTTAAATTATCTATAGTACCGGGAGACGAGCGCCTCCAGCGTTCGCAGTTTCTCCAAGTTGACTCCGAGCGGCACTTCCGAGCGCTCATGTTCCAAAAGTTCTGAAGCTTTTTACATGAATTAGGGACCGGAACATTTTCGAACCCCCTTTCAAAGTGGCTATTCAAACACATAGTTAAAGTATCTCCCGCTAGAAAAAGTAATTACCCGTGGTGAAGTGGCAAGCGTTCACTTTATACTCAAATGGTAGAGAGTTCGATCCTTCCAGAACAAAACTTTTATTTAACCGATTCAAACAAGTAGTTAAAGCAAAATTGGTCGTAGAATTTTTGCCTTTTTTCTCTATAAACATTATTCACTGAGCTATACGGTAGCCTTTGAGGGATCGAACCATCTACCTTATGACTCAGCGGATAGTGTTTAAAAGGAAAAAATGGAAGGCAAAAATTCTACAATCAATTTTATGGAGGGATCCTTAACAGTTTTTTGAAATTTTTGCTCTGGCGGGACCAAACCCTCGACCAAAATGGCTATTTTTCTATGCGATTTTTGACCAAAAATGCTATTTTTACCAAAAGATGCGATTTTTGGGACGAAAATCCAATTTTTTGCAAAATCAAATTGCAATACCGCCTCCATGCCTGGAAAATTCTTTTGAAAAATAACCGTTTTTTCACAAAAAATCAAAATAACCCATTTTTCATGACTCAGCTACAGTACTACCCTTCTCGTTCCGGTGGTCTGACTACGCCACTGCTATACACCTATACTTTGTTCTGAAAATTTTCCCAATATAGCATAGCGAAAATGTTAACTAATACAAATTATCACATTTTATTTATGTTATGCTAATCCCCTTATAAGATTAGACGATTAGCTTTTTTGGTTTCTATCCCTTCTTAAGCTTATAAGTCTAAAATATAGCCTAGAAACATTCCCATTAGGTTTTATCATTTTGTAGTTTTCTTAGAATCTCCAATTTTTTGCTATTTTGCAGAATTCCCAAGTGAAAGAGAATTAGGGTTTCTTGCGTAGTGATATAAAAAAAATTTGATTAGAGTCACATGTTGGATTACCTATAGACCTCAATCGTCTTGAGTACTATCTACGTCATAACCTTATTCAAATTATTTTGAGTGTGGGAGTTTTTAGAAACAATTTTTGTCACTTTATTGCAATTTTCCGCGAAAAGAAAAACAAAATATGATCTATTTTTATGAGTTTTCAGAATAGCAAAAAATGGCAATTTTTCCGAATGAACTGAACTTGCCTTAAAAAATTCATTTACGCATTGCACTTTTTTCGTATATAAAGTGCATGTATAAAAGTTTGTGTAAACTAATGACGAATTTTACTCATTTATTGAGGACAAGTGACCCTATAGACTTGCTTACGCACTTAAATTTTTTTAATCAAGTTCATACTATAAAATTTAGAATCTCAATGTGGATTGAATTGTAATTGTCATTTACATGAAGATTGTCAGAAAACCGGTGGTCCCTCACCTAACAGAAATTGTGGTACCCTAGGAATATGTGATGGAGTATGTCATGATCATCTACCGCTATGTAAACATATGGAATGTTGTGATAAGGTTTCGTCCAAGAATATTTTCTTATTTGATGAAATAAACGCTATAAATGACCTATATTTTTAGTCTGATGATATTTATTTTTTGTATGTTATATGATTTAAGTGCAATATACTTTTTTGTATTTTAGTGGAAAATAAATGATATTTATTTGAAATATTAATGATTTTAACATTTGGAGGTTTGAATAGCATAATAGTATCAATACATGTACATTAGAGGGGGAGGGGTAAACGACCACAGCCAGATGGATGGATGAATGACCGAAGGGGCAGGATGGATGGATGAAAAACACTAGTGGGTTTTTCGATATGGAGAACACATATCTGAAGGAATTTTTGATTTTGACCACTGGAAGTTACCCTACGAGAGGCATACTCCTAAAATGTCTCAAAATTTTGCATTCCCTGAATCAGGGTCAAGGAAGTATTTTCATGCGGCGAGAATGTGCGCAATCGATTCCCCGCTTAGAAAAACCCTAAGAAAGTCGAAAATTTCGTGAAAAAATTGACTTCTGTAACCAAATATTAACATTTAAAAAAAGGCCACATGTTTAAGACCTGGATTTTTTGAAAATCTGTATATTAACACGAAAACATGTGCTACGATCAAAATGGCTGATTGGATCGTATTCAGCATACACTCTTGTCGTGTGCTGAAAAATTTTTTTGTCGAAAACGAATTTCTGGCGCCATTCAGTTTTAAAAAACGACACGATGATTACGTAATCACGACCCGACCCTTCCCCATAATCAACCATAATCATTTCGGCTACTCCTTCCCTCCCCCTAACCTGATTACGTAATATGTGAATGGCCCCTTTGTGTGATTTTTACATTTGGAACACAAAAATTTGATTTTCTAAAAATTACCCCTCTATGGATAACTTTATGCGGGGAATCGATTGCGCATTCCTGAACTCTGAAAATGCTTCCCTGATTCAGGGAAAATGCGAAACATGGCCTTTTGCTTCAAAAACCCAATTTTTTAAAATCAGGATCAGAGAAGCATTTTCATGATTTGGGAATGCACGCAATCGATTCCCCCTATAGTTAGGGATTCCATAAAAGCACTAATTAGTACCTTTTGTCACTATTTTGAGTTTTGAGGCACTATTTGTTTTAAAAGCACTATTTTTCGACCGCCCGTCCATGGAAAAATTTTTTGTTTGTTATTCATTTCATCAACAAAATTAGATTTGGAAAAAGATCAACTTTATGACCTCAATCACACGACTATCGACCAACTATTATTCATCATTGACTTTGAATTCATCTTCTTTTTTCCCGATTTTTTGCCATAAAATCTCTAACAATGCTCTAGGCAATTTCCCGTCAATCACAAACCCATTTTGATCGGTCTCTGTTTTTTTCACATCAGCTTTTATCGATTGATCGGTAGATAGAGAGCTCGATGAGTATATCTTATGTCTAGTTTTCCCACCACTACGCTTCCTATTCAATCGAATTTTCGAAGATATTATTCCTTTTGTTGAAATAAATTTATCGTGAGCGCCAGGCACAGCATATATATAGTCTGTGAATCATGTTGATTCATGTTGCGTGGTGACGTCATTTTTCGGCGGGTAAAATATCGTTTCGAACGGATGAAAAGGACGGAAGAATCGTATTGTTGTTGCTTTTTTTGTTGTTGAAAAATGACCATTGAAGTGGTTTTATTGTTGTCAGGAATCAATAATGCTAGATTTTTTTTTAATTTAATGTTTTTTTTGTAGATTTTTAGCATGTCCGATTTAGGTTGAGAGGGCTAGGGCAATTGATTCATACATTTTACTCCACCCTTCCGGAATTCATATTTTTTTACTGGTCCTGGGTTGGTGTCTTATCGGATGTGAGGTCTTATCGCACAGCGGGTTTTTGGCAAAAGTAAATTCGAAATTTTAAAAATGAATCACCCCATTCGACTCAGCTCAACGAGATGAGTAAAACGAGGTATATATTGTATAAATTTACATGATCGAGTGGTTAGTGTGCCAGGATTTGCACTTATAAACCTCGGATTCGAATCCCGCCTCAAATCTAAAGTTGTCCGAATTCCAGGAAAATGTTTGCATACTTCTATCACTTTGTAATCATTTTTTGGTCAGTAAATACTTCTGAAGCTGTATAGTAAGGTTAGATTTTAAAAAGTTAAAATGACTATTACTTTACAGCTCAAGCAAGTATTTAATGGCCAAAAATGATTGCAAAGTGTTTTAGAGGTCAAAATAGAGATATGCAATAATTTTCATGGGATTTGGACAACTGTAAATTTGACGCGGGATTCGAACCCGAGATCTATAAGTGCAATTCCTGTATCACTAACCACTCGGTCATGTGAATCGTTAGCGTCTTTGTATAATATATAGCTCGTTTTACTCATCTTGTTGGGCTGAGTCAAATGGCTTGACTCGTTTTTAAAATTTCGAATTTCTTCCAATTTTTGCCAAAAAAAATCGACGTTCGACTTTAAATAAAAATTTGTATTAATGTCGAATTTTTTATTAGTAAAATTTTCGATAGTGGCTTATATCTATAGGGGCTTAAGAAACGTATTGATGTGATCAAATTACCAAGATATTACAACAGAATTTTCTGTCAAAATTTGTCCATTTACTCTTTTTTCCTCAATTGATTTTTATCTATGCCAAACGTTTTTGATGACTAATTGTTGATCCGTTCTTTTTAAAAACGGAAATAGAAAACCGAGGAGAGGCAGTTGACCATGATTCAAACAAAAATTTGGTCACAAATAAACATCTGTTTATATCGTTTATGGCCGGTTGTGAATAGAATTTTTTAGTTTATTTTGCCAAAAATGCGATTGTTTATATAAAAAACCGTTAAATTTTTTACAAAAACGAACGTAGTCCCTCCCCCCCAAATTTGTTCCAAAAATGCTCATTTAAAAAAAATCAGCTATTATCCCCGTTCAGAGAGTTTCGCTATGCCACCACTTCAGAAACAACTGCGGGTTTATATTTTTATGACTTTTTTTATATTTTTGACAATTTCGGGTTTTATTTTTAAACATATCTTCCTTTTTATGATTCATTCCCATAATTAATTTAAAATGCCTTGTGTGTAATTTTTGCGGTCTTAAAAATCATTTCGCATATATGTTTCTTGAATGAAAAAATCTTCTTTTTCTGTTCTTGAATGACTAAATTTCCCTTTCCATTTCGTTTACGTATTTTTGACCTGTTTTGAATGCAAAAAATCGATTTTTGTCTAGAATATTTTTCAAAACAATGATTTTATAAACATTTTTTCCTTTCAGAAGGCTTAATTTATTACATTTGTTTTTTTTCTTAAAAAGATTATGAGTAGAAATATATGGGGACAAAATTATTCGCACAGGGGATTTTCTGGTCTTAGAGGACATATGACAATGTCTACCAATTCCCCCCCCCCCCAACCGAATTTGGAGGGGGCATCACTAATAAAATTTTGCCTCACCAACTCTATTTTTTACCAAATGCAAATTTTTGGCCAAAAAAGAGAATCTTTTTCCCAAAATGCAAATTTTTGACCAATGTAAAAATTTGGCCAAAATGCAAATTTTTCTAAAATGTACATTTTTGGTCAAAAATGCATATTTTTAGCTTTTTCAATTATTGATCAAAAATGCAAGCTTTTGGCCAAAATTGGTCAAAAACGCAATTTGTTGGGCAGAAATGCAAATTTTTGACCAAAATTTAGTAAACCCTGTTTTATGTATAAAGAGTCAGTCAAAAGAAAAACTGGTCTACATGACTCGACCTTGAGTGGACAAGACAAACATCTGTCATGCCTCTTATGACCTATAAAATTGATTTTTTAAGTGATTTTTAGTATTAAAAAAAATCGAATTTTAAAGAGTTTTTTGATATTTTTAGGTAGTTGATCTCAAAAAATATTGAAAAACTGTTGCTTTTTTTCACGTTTTCTTAAAGAGGCACACAATAATGGGACGAATCGACGGGACGAATAAGAACGGGACACAACAACGGGACGAGTTTTTCTTATGATCTCTTCTCCTTTAAGAAATTTTTAGATAGTGTAAAAGACTTTTTTTTTATCAACTTTTAATCCTGAGTAAAAAAAGTCTTTGACACCATATCAAAATTCCTTAGGAGCCGAGAATTGAAAAATCGTCCTGTTCTTGTCGTCCCGTTTTTGTTTCCCGTTCTAGTCATCCGTTTATTATTTATCCCGTTTTTGTGTTGTTTGAACGAATGTTCCATCTCGTTATTGTGTATGCTTAAAATAGGTGTATGACAAAAATTTTTAAGCAACAGTTTTTTAAGCATACGGCTATAAAATGCCAAAAAACCTGTTTAAAAAATTTCATACTCTTTTTTGACCTCATTTTTCTGGTTGGCTTATCAAGACTAGTTTTTGAGTCACTAAAATTTAGGTTTATGACTGTCATAAATAAGTATTAATTTATGTGGGCTAAAATTATCTATATGATTTTTATCTATGATGATTCTTATTATGGTCCATAAAAAAAAGACTATTAACTTTGGTCTACTGTTCTTTTTTGTAACATTTATTCACTTTCGTTTTTTCTGATCGTGAATATATTATTCCACTTAAATTTAACGCATCACCTCTGGGGATGCGTATATTTGTTTTGTTTTTGGGGTTTCTACGCCCATTTTTCACATGTGTTTACTGTGTTGAAAAATTCTGAAGCCGGTCGAATTTTGGCATGAAAAGGTAGTATATAGGGGTCTTTCTATGCGAGGGACGCGAACCCGGGGTTATTTTTCGCGGTTCGGTTCGAGAAATACTATTTCTGGAGATCATCGGTTTTAGAAAATCAGAGTTTTTTAAGAAAATGTTTATCTAAAAATTCAAAAAGACTTGTTTGACTATTTTTTTTGGCAAATATTGTAAAGCACACATAACAGAACATTTATAATCGTTAATATCGAGGCCTCGTTAATTTAAATTGCTCAGAAATTAGATTTTTTTGAAAATAGTCGAAAATGGACATTTTCATAAAAATGCCATAACTCGGCTAATATGTTGCGATAATTTAAAGGGGGAGTCAACTTTGCAGCAGCACTCGGGAGACCATTTCTAGCAGAGTTTTTATCATAACTTTTGATAGATAAATCCGTTTGACTTGGT
>OZJO01030101.1:0-23733 GCA_900406225.1 Acrobeloides nanus | reverse complement strand
ATTTTTTTGGATTTTTTTTCCCCCCCCCCCCCCACATGCTAACGTAATATATGGATGGCCTCTTAGACCCAATCCGAAATCAACTGACCGTATTTTTATCGAATGTTGTGGATCAAAATGGAGTAAATCATCCCATCTTATTTACACAACTGGCCATAAAGGACCCATACAGCGCCACATAATAGTTTTCATCGCTGGATTCTTGCGGAAACCGATTTCCAATTAGTAAAACTCCCTAAGACACAATTTGTCAAAAATGGACATTATTTGTATTGTGTGAGTTAGGTATAAAATGAGTGATAGAGCCTGATTCAGGGTCTTTGCGGGAATTTTTAGCCGCGTTGGCATTCTCGGATTTTTGCATGATTTGCACAGCTATGTTTCTTTTTATGCTAGAAGCGTGGAGGCATCATGGACCTCCAAGTAGGAAAATTTCAACAAAAAATTATCAGAAAAATATAAAATTTTAGTGCTGGCATATTTATATGGGTCTGGAGCTAGCCCAATATTCCCACTTGGAGCAGTGTTTCAAACAACATTGGTGTATTATTGTATTGATGTAGCCATAGATTGCTTTGTTAGTATTGTCCTACCACCTATGTGGTAGGACAACAAATTTGCTGCGTGCCAGAGTAAGATCTGTTTTTGAGACGGTATAAGTCAGAATATAGGAAAGGTAGAGTAGGGGCATAGGCTTAGGATTAGGTGTAGGCTTAGGCGTAGGCTTAGGATTAGACTTAGGATTAGGCTTAGACTTAGTTTTAGACTTAGACTTGGGCTTAGGGTTTAGGCTTAAGATTATCTCATATATACGTTAAGGCTTAGACTTAATCGTAGGCTTAGGATTAGGCTTAGACGTAGACTTATATTTAGGCTTAGGATTAGGCTTAAGCTTAGGCTTAGACTTAGGCTTAAGCTTAGGCTTAAGCTTAGGCTTAGGCTTAACTAAAAATCAAAATAACTAAATCAAAATAACTAAATCACAACGACTAAAAATCAAAATGACTAAAAATCAAAATAACTTGATTTTAGTTATTTTGATTGGTCACCATAAACATAACCATTCAAAATTGCCTTTTTCCCATATTGTTGATCCATCGAGACCATACCGGTCTCGTAAATTTTAAGCTTCCGTTCAGCCAGTGTTCAGCTAGCTTCCGTTCAGCCAGTACTCGCTAAATCATCAAAATAAATTCATTTTCAAATTTCAACAGTAAACAAATAAAGCAATAAGATTTTTACAAATTTTGTTTCGCTAAAAAATGAAAAATAAAAGTATTGTAAAACAATTAACATGCTTTTTACTAGGTTGGGATTCGGTTTAAAGTTTTTGAAAAAGCTGTGAAATTTAAACAGTTTCTTCAAACAGCTGCACACAACCGAAATAGTGTGTAATTTATTTTGTTAATACCTGTTATCATAAACACTCCTATAAGCTTTGAAGTTTGGGGAATTTATGGGGTTTTATGGTAAAATTTCACTAACACGCACTTAACAAATTTCTAAAGGCATTTTTTCCACAAAAAATCGTAACTTTTGTCTTTAACATCCACCTGAAATAGCGTAAAGCCCATTTCAATCCCAAATAACAAAAACTTTCTTAAAAGTTAGTAAGGAGCGATCCAATCTGATCTGGCAAGTTGGGCCCACAGGTTCGATCCCCAGAATGTTGAGAAATTAAAAATTTTTTAGCAGGCCTACTAAATTCGATCTCGTAGAATATTTTCCTATTTTTGCTTTCTTGGAAAATTTTTTCTATGCCTGGAAATCGACTTAAAAAATTTCATAGATGAGATTACAAATTATGGTAGAATTATCATGATTCAATAAATTTAAAACATTGAAAAGATTAAAAGAATATTACAAAATTCTTTTAGTCATAGGTTGTTTTTTCTTCAAAAATGAGGTTGATTTCAAAACGTATAGGCTCCGCAGCCCCGCTGTCAAATTCGGTGATTTCGGTGTCAAGCTATTCTTTATGCATCGAATTTTAATGAAATAGAACGTTTTTATCGAGAAACGTCAAAATACTTCTAAAAACGGCTTGTTTTTCATCACTTTTTGCAAGCTGTTTTTAGCGGGTATTTTGAAGTTTCTCAAAAAAAACGTTCTATTTCATTAGAATTCGATGCCTAAGAAATAGCTTGACACCGAAATCACCGAATTTGATAGCGGGGCTGTGGAGCAAAAGAAAAGGAGAGTACCGCGCGAAGTGCATCGGCTTGGGGAAGCGGTTTTGATCGCGAAGTATTCATAATTTTTTAACGCGTATTAATCGCTTTGTCTCCCATGGTAATTTTTACCAAAAACTGAAATTAAAAAATCGAATCAATTCCTTGTACAGAGCCCCCGAGGTAATCTTACCATCTATCCATAAAAAGAGTTTTTGATTAACCAATAAGGATAACCGCTTTTGCTATCAGTTCCATAGCCAACAACTGTCACGGCCTTTACTAATGCTGAAATCAGACCCATCCTTCCACTGCGAGAGACCTTTTTTTACTGATTGTGGGGAATATATATAGCGTATAGAATAAAAAATTAAAAGGATAGAATTAAAAATCAGTTTTTTTTTAAATAGAATTATTGTTGCGCTTGTTTAATCCGGATTTGCCGACTGGTCGATTTTAGCCGTTTTTTGGCCATGTAAAGTGTAATCAAATAAACCACGCTTATTTGCTCTCTTTCTTCAAATCAGCCTATCCGATCACATGAGAATTTTCAATCAAAAATTAGAATAACATTATCTACACCTACAAATTGTATCCTGATCAATAACAAATTGTATGTAAATTGGCTATTTTTATTTGGCAACATCAAAAATCTATTACTAAAATGTTATTGAATTAGAAACAAAGACAATTGAGCAGGCGTGAAATTTGAATAAACGTTTAGATGAAATCGATCATTGGAGCTCTAGCTTGCTATAAAAGGATGCTGGGATCGGTTATAACCATTCACAGTTTTTATTCACTTGTAATTCTACAATGTGGACTAAGGTTGTACTATTCCTCTGCCTCGTTGGGTGTTGCCAAATCAGTAATGGAAGCTTAGTCGATATAGTTGACTTTCTCAAAGAGTTCACGGATTTTACTAAAAAGTAAGTTTGAAATTATATGAGCCGCTCACGGAAAACTTAAGCTTATAACGAAATTTTATAGCTTCAAGCGTACCTATAAGAATCCAACTGAGCAACAGGCTCGTTTTGAAATCTTCAAGGAAAATTTACAAGAATTGCTCCAAATCCAACAGCAACACCAAGGTACGAATGATTTCGGCATTACTGACTTCATGGACTGGACTAAGGAAGAACGAGCTCTAGTAAGATTCCGTTGTGTAAATCTTTATTCTAAGCATGTTTCAGTTATCTGGTGTTCGAGGAGCTCCAACACACCAAGAACCTGGCAAAATCTTGCCTGCCGCTCCAAGTCGAGCCAAACGATCAACTCCCACAAGCTATAACTGGCAAACTAGTAACAAGGTTACTCCAGTGAAAAATCAAGGACGTAGGTCCCTAGAATAATTTCTTTTTTCATTATAACATTTAGAATGCGGCTCCTGCTGGGCATTCGCTTCTGTGGCAGTTATGGAGACAGCCTGGGCGATCAAAAACGGTTCTCTTCTCGATCTTTCTGAACAAAATCTTGTTAGTTGTGTTACATCGAATAGTGGATGCCAGGGTGGATATCCTCCATATGCTCTGGTTTATGAGCGATCCACGGGAATCGCCTCGGAATCTGCTTATCCCTACACGGCAACTAATGGTACATGTAAGTCAGTGGCGCCGAAAACTTTCACTACCGATTGGTGGTATGTTGGGACTGATGAAAGTCAATTGACAACGCAACTATATAGTCTTGGTGCTCTTGTATACAGTAAGTTATTGCTAACTTATATCACTGCTTTGAAATGATCATAAACTAATTTTTTCAGCCATGTGGGTTCCAAATTCAATGTTTTATCTGACTAACACAAGCGGTGTTTATTATCCAAGTACAAGCGATTGCCAAACGGCTGCTAATGCAGGCGCTGGACATGCTGTAACAGTTGTTGGCTATGGAGTTGATAGCACTAGTGGTTATCCTTATTGGTTGATCAAAAACTCTTGGGGGACCGGTTGGGGCAATGCCGGCTATTTCAAGCTTTATCGAGGAACCAATGTTTGCTCGATGGGCAGTTCCTGGTGGGCAGCTTCAGCAACGTCTCCAGCATGGACGTGTACTAATGTAGATGACGAAGACAGCTGTAAACAGTGGCAAGGTCTTGGTTATTGTGCTAGTACTAGTCAATATTATTCATTCATGACTTCAAACTGCAAAGCTGCATGTGGATTGTGCTCGTCTGGTTAATTTCGGAGCAATATTTAAAGAACAAAAGTTTCATTATGTTTTAATGCTTTTCCAACATATTCAAAAATGCCGGTCATTTGTATTTTAACTATGCCATTAAATTACTGTGATAAAAATTATATAAATAATGGCTTTCAACATAATAGATAAATCTTGAAAGATGACCCCGTTTCAGAACCAAATAGAGCTGCGAGTCGCAGCGGCCCGCCGCTAGCCTATGCAGCTTTTCGATGATCGCTTTGGCTTGTCGCTAGCCGCTGCGGTTTGCCGTTGTCCGCTGCGGCACTGGCTGCTGAGAACGCCATCCATTGGGGTCCAAAAAATTAATTTTTCAAAAAATTTCAACTTTCTCTAAAAACTATCAGAAAATGTTTGCCATAGCCTAAAACGGTGGAAAATGTTGAAATTTCGATGAAAGAAGTCAAATAAAGGTGTTTTTGGACCTCTTGATTTTAATGGAAATGCTATTTTGACATGAAACTATATCGCCATCACGCCGACCGCTACTTTTACCATATTTCACTGTTTTTGACTATGCTGAATACAACTACGACTGTCTGGAAAAAATCCCAGAGTGGTGCTTCATTTCCTTCCCTTGTAAGGGGTAAAATAGTCGAATTTTCAACAAAAAAACATTTTCTAAATCGGCTAAATTGTTATATTCATGGGTGTTTCGGCATGGGGTCATCCAGATATTACGTAATCAACTTTTTGGTGGTTTACCCCCTTCCCCCAACGTAATCATTAAAAATGCACTAACGTAATCAATTTTTATGAGGAGGGCCGACCCCCCCCCCTCCCAAATGATTAAGTAATATCTGGATGACCCTCTTGGTGAACAAGAATCTGAAGGAATTTTTTTGATTTTGATCACTGGATGCTAGCCCTAGAGGAGTATACCCTAAAAGGCTTCAAAAATACATATTCCATAAGTCAGGGTCATTGAAGCATTTCCAAGTCTATTCTAGGCAGGGGAATCGATTTCATGCAACCGATTTCCCGATTAGAAAACCCCTAAGGCAGGATTTATACTTCCATCGCGCGACACGTCGTGCGACACACAAGCGGTATTCGAACGCGCGACCTTGTGACCACTAAGCCACTGCTTTGTCACTGTACCACCGAGTCCTGTTGATGTATAAGTGTTTTTTCAAACCAAGTTCTATCTCGCGACAAATCGCTCGCACGATAAGTCTATCGCGCGACAGACTATAAACACCAACTCGTGACACGTCGCGCGACGCGTCGTGTGACATGTTGCGCGACACAAAAAGCACTGTCGCACGACAGACTATAAACGTCAACTTGCGTCGCGCGACGTGTCGAGCGACACCAAAATGCACTGTCGCGTCGCGATGCGACGGAAGTATAAATCCTGCCTAATAATCTCAAACGCCTCCAAATCCTCTGAACAGAATTTACTAGCTATAAAATAGGCATTTTTGGTAGGCGCACCCTGTGCCGTAATTTTGGCACAAATTTGGGGGGGGGGAAGTTTTGGGTTTGGGGGTTGATGCTTTTTTGAAAAATTTTTCTTCCCCAAAAATTAAAAAATTTTCAGTCTCGGGGGGGGGGGGGGGAATCACGGCTCCCGAAAATTGCATAAAAGTCACACGTGCAATGTCCAAAATTGATGTCCCCCAGCAAGCGCTAGGACAGTTTATCGTAAAGCGACAAAGGTCGCTGGTTTGAGCCCGCTTGATTCCTTTTGTTCAATTTTTTCGATTTTTCCAATTTTTCGAATTTTTTTCAAATTTTCGGATTTTTTTCAATTTCTATCCAATTTTTTTCAAAGAAATCGATTTTTTTCAAAAAAGAAAATTTATTGAAAAAACAAAAATATTTCGTCGGAGATGGGATCGAACCTGCGCCTTTCCGGCTGCAAAACTAACGCTTTACCAATTGCACCATGAAAGCAACGGTTTTACATTTCTGACTAAATACCTAAGTTAAAAAGCAAAAATAAATAATTGAATTTTTCCAGAGTAGGTACCCCCATGATTTTTGTGTTGTTTTTCTTCTCTCACCAAGCTCTTTCCAAATATCTAAGTCGTCACGGGATTGGACTTAAGGTTACAAAATTCGGTGAGACAGACAGACATTTGTCGAAATATTAAAAAGATTATTGATATATTTTGTCGCATGATTATCTTGTCTTATTTCATAAGTAATTTCTATCCATCATCTCGGTCTAAACATTTTTCTGTTTACATTTTTGACAAACCATGACATCTCGATCTTATAAATAAGACAGCTCCGATCTTTGTCAATTTCTGCTCTTCGGTTTTTACAGGGTGCCCAAAAAACGAGAATTTTGCCAATTTTTGGTCTTAAAAAGTGGGCTTAAAAAACACGTATTTTGCTATTTTAGGGGGTTTTTGGGGTCAAAAAATTTTTTGGACGCCGGATTCGTGTTTTTCTTCCATTTTTACCCCTAGAAATGATATTTTTAGATAAAAAATTATCTCAAAAAAATGCCCCCAAAAATTGCCAAAATTCTTGTTTTTTTGGCACCCTGTAATTTAATGTAAAACCAATAGAGCAATACACTTACTTTTTTCAACGATCAAAAATCTGTCCGAGTAGAAAAAAGTCAGTCCGAGTAGAAAAAAGTTGCCATTTTTTTCCACTCGGACAATTTTGGTGTTATTTTGTTTTTGCTAAATTCTGAATCGTAATCATTTTCGATATAATTGTGTGTGAAGTTGGCGATTTGAAACTTTGTGTATTACAACGAAAACATGTACCTGAATGTTTTACGACAATTTTTAACTTGCATCAATTAAAAGATGCTATTGAAGCGGTTATTCAAAATTATTGGATTGATTTATTCTATAAACATATTGAGATCATAACATTATATACAGATAATATATACAAACAAAAATAAGTTAACAAAAATCTAATCATATGCCGAATTTTCTTATAGAGGAATTTCCGATTTAACGTCATCGGGTAGAGTATTCATAATTTTTTCAATAATCATCATCTTGTCATTGGCGATAAGAGTAGGATGGGTATATATAGAGTGGATTTGGGCATAAGCATTTCTGGCCATTGGAGACAAGCGTTGGATCATTTTTTGTTTTTGGGCTGCAGCAACGGCTTCGTAATATTCACGATCATGTTTGAATTTTTCGTAGTTTGCCTAAAATGGATAAATAGAAAGTTTGAAAAATTTTTATGTGATTTTTAATTCAGGGAATATGAAAATTCGTCCCAATTTTTTTTTCTTTTTTGAGACGGTATAAAAAGAAAAATGTCATTTCGAAAGAAATTGGAGAAAAAATCCTTGCAAAATGACCTATTTTTGATAGAAATTTGCGATTTCCGTTTAATAATGATATTCTTAGGCATCAAAAATCTTTGACTAAATTTATCATGAAGTGATAGGACTTGATAAAAAATTTATAAATTTTTCAACAATTTAAAAATTTTTACCTGGATAGCATAAGATTGCCTCCTGATCCATCTTTCCACGGAATCTTCAATCTCCTCATCCGTCAATTCACCAGCATTTGCTATCAAACTATCAAAAGAGTCCACCACAGTTTCTGGAGCTTTCACCAAAAATGGAGGCTTCCAGTCCACTGATGGTCTAGCTAGGGCCGAGATTATTACAGAGAATACAAAAATGATCAAAGACAAAAACATCTTTAAAAAATATTTCTTTGAAAAGTAGAGAGAAGTTTTCGAGACTTTCTTCGTTCTGACAAAAACGTTCTTTCGAACTCGGTATTTAAAGAATTGTGTGCCGGAAGAAATTACTGGCGAAAAAGGTTATTTTCGGAACGATGACAACAATCAATCATCGAATCTGTGCATTGAAAATCGTCTGATTTTTGAAGTTCGTGCCGTTGGTGGGCGTGCATCACTTATAGACCGAAGACGTACCAAAAATAGACCGGTCTTTTACTTGAAACAATTCTCCCTGCTATCAATCACAAGATAGAAAGAATTTTTTCAATGGAGAAAAGTTGAAACCATGATGAAAGTCCAAGTGCAGACACAATTTTTTGTGAATATAACAAATTTGAGGTGACAATTCTATAAAAAGAATGAAAAAATGTTACAATTAGGAGTATTTTTAGATCTAATCTTTCAAACATCAAGTCTGAAAATTGTTTTAAATAAGATTTTATTAAAAATTTGTGCTCGTGCTTGATATATGGGTGTGGTATTTGTGCTCGTGCTTGATGTATGGGTGTGCACTCCTATGAAAATAGAAGTGCAGTTTAAAGACATCGACAAAAATTAGAATCAAACTCATCTAAACCCTTTGAAAATCACAAGGACATTTTTTGTTGTTTACCCATTTTAGCCTTTTTCTTTCGTGATATGGTTCCTGTTTTAGTCTGCATTTGGTCGTATTACGTAATGGGGAAATTTGATCTTTTTTTAACCCAAGAAATATGGTACATTTCAGTAAAAATGCGATTAATCTGCACCCCAGTAGAATTTTTTGATACAGTCTTTATTATATATCAATCTGAACTTTGGCGCAACTTACGCGTATGATTTAAAATAAACTTTTCGAGAAAACCGAGCTTTGGGTGTCACAAAATTTTTGTAAGGATACTTATTTTGACAATGAATTTTATCGTTTTCTAGTAAGATTTGTTTTAAATTTCTTTTAACAAAGTTGTAGACCTTGATTTCTTCTACAATTTTCTTAAAGGTTACTTTGATGAAAATCAATAGAAAAACGAGAAAATCGCACGAAAAACTAATAACCCTTAAAAAATTTTGTGACACGTTTTGTGACAAAAGCTCTGTTTCAAGGACGTAGGTCCCTGAAATTTTGAATTTGTGTATAAGCTTTTCATTGTAATACACAAACTTTTTTGAATTTTTTACGGAAAAATCGATTTTTGCATCAATTTATAAATTTTCATAAAATGAACATTGTAGCAAATTTTTATAGCTAAATGAGACGAACAAAATGACACCAAAATGAACCAATTTGAACATTGTTTTGGGTTATTGAAACGAACATTTTGGTTCATATATTCGTTTCAATAACCCAAAACAATGTTCAAATTGGATAATTTTATTGTCATTTTGTTTGTCTCATTTAGCTATAAAAATTACTACGATGTTCATTTTATGGAAACTTATAAATTAATGCAAAAATCAATTTTCCGCAAAAAATTCAAAGCGTTTTGTGTATTACAAAGAAGAGCTTGTACAGAAATTCAAAATTTCAAACGCAATTATCTCGAAAACTACAACGATTCAGAACATGCCGTAAAAACAAAAAATGTTCCATTTTTCATGATCTTTTCGAATATATCTTTTTTCATATGATTGTAACTTACTGAGCTGGTCCTTTAAGTGTAACTCCATGATTTTACTAAATTTGATTGTCTTTTTAACATTGCTAGTGCTAAATCATACTTCTTTGTTCAATCGGAATATTACCAACGCATTCCCAGAAAGTTACGCTATTTCTCTTTTCTTTTGCTCGTTCTTCACGTTTTTTTCAGATCCAAAATGCGCGTAAATGCTAAAAAGGCAGCGGTTTACGAGTTGAATAAGCAAGGAAGGATTGTTCCAGAAATTGCAAAGCTCTTGAATATGGATCGAAGCGTGAAAAAATGTTTTGGTTTAACATGGAACACTCACTATATGTTACTGTCTTTGCTAAAAAGCCCAATTGGGCCTGAAAGTTTATCAAAATGAATAATAATGGCATCAGATTTCAGGGGTTGAACAAAAAAATTTCAGCCCAAACGGAATTAAAATGGCTGAAATATTGCCTAAAAACGACAAATTGCGGGTATAAACCTTCTGAGGCCCGTAGAAACAAATTTTCTACACCATGGGATCTAGGTTTAGCGCCACTATTATTCATTTTTGATAAACTGTTAAGCCCTTTGTTATGTCGGATTGTAAGGTCACTTGTAACCGACTTGATTACTGGTCAAGGGGTTCGGAAGCACGCGTCTCAGAGTGCTTTCGAACGCTTCCAAGCATCTTGAGATCTTCCTTGCGCCTTCAAGTGCCACTGCGACTTGCAGCTCAGTTTGGCTCTGAAACGGGGTCATCTTTCAAGATTTATCTATTATGTTGAAATTATTTATATAATTTTTATCACAGTAATTTAATGGCATAGTTAAAATACAAATGACCGGCATTTTTGAATATGTTGGAAAAGCATTAAAACATATAGAAACTTTTGTTCTTTAAATATTGCTCCGAAATTAACCAGACGAGCATAATCCACATGCAGCTTTGCAGTTTGAAGTCATGAACGAATAATATTGACTAGTACTAGCACAATAACCAAGACCTTGCCACTGTTTACAGCTGTCTTCATCATCCACATTAGTACACGTCCATGCTGGAGACGTTGCTGAAGCTGCCCACCAGGAACTGCCCATCGAGCAAACATTGGCTCCTCGATAAAGCTTGAAATAGCCGGCATTGCCCCAACTGGTTCCCCAAGAGTTTTTGATCAACCAATAAGGATAACCACTAGTGCTATCAACTCCATAGCCAACAACTGTTACAGCATGTCCAGCGCCTGCATTAGCAGCCGTTTGGCAATCGCTTGTACTTGGATAATAAACACCGCTTGTGTTAGTCAGATAAAACATTGAATTTGGAACCCACATGGCTGAAAAAATTAGTTTATGATCATTTCAAAGCAGTGATATAAGTTAGTAATAACTTACTGTATACAAGAGCACCAAGACTATATAGTTGCGTTGTCAATTGACTTTCATCAGTCCCAACATACCACCAATCGGTAGTGACAGTTTTCGGCGCCACTGACTTACATGTACCATTTGTTGCTGTGTAGGGATAAGCAGATTCCGAGGCGATTCCCGTGGATCGCTCATAAATCAGAGCATATGGAGGATATCCACCCTGGCATCCACTATTCGATGTAACACAACTAACAAGATTTTGTTCAGAAAGATCGAGAAGAGAACCGTTTTTGATCGCCCAGGCTGTCTCCATAACTGCCACGGAAGCGAATGCCCAGCAGGAGCCGCATTCTAAATGTTATAATGAAAAAAGAAATTATTCTAGGGACCTACGTCCTTGATTTTTCACTGGAGTAACCTTGTTACTAGTTTGCCAGTTATAGCTTGTGGGAGTTGATCGTTTGGCTCGACTTGGAGCGGCAGGTAAGACCTTGCCAGGTTCTTGGTGTGTTGGAACTCCTCGAACACCAGATAACTGAAACATGATTAGAATAAAGATTTATAAAACTGAATCTTACTAGAGCTCGTTCTTCCTTAGTCCAGTCCATGAAGTCAGTAATGCCGAAATCATTCGTACCTTGGTGTTGCTGTTGGATTTGGAGCAATTCTTGAAAATTTTCCTTGAAGGTTTCAAAACGAGCCTGTTGCTCAGTTGGATTCTTATAGGTACGCTTGAAGCTATAAAATTTCGTTATAAGCTTAAGTTTTCCGTGAGCGGCTCATATAATTTCAAACTTACTTTTTAATAAAATCAGTGAACTCTTTGAGAAAGTCAACTACATCGACTAAGCTTCCATGACTGATTTGGCAAAACCCAACGAGGCAGAGGAATATTACAACCTTAGTCCACATTGTAAAGAAATTATAAGTGAATAAAACCTGTGAATGATTATAACCGATCTCAGCATCCTTTTATAGCAAGCTAGAGCTCCAATGATCGATTTCATCTAAAAGATTATACAAATTTCACGCCTGCTCAATTGTCTTTGTTTCTAGTTCAATAACATTTTAGTAATAGATTTTTGATGTTGCCAGGACAAAAATAGTCAATTTATATACAATTTGTTATTGATCAGGATACAATTTGTAGGTGTAGATAATGTTATTCTAATTTTTGATTGAAAATTCTCATGTGATCGGATAGGCTGATTTGAAGAAAGAGAGCAAATAAGTGTGGTTTATTTGATTACACTTTACATGGCCAAAAAACGGCTAAAATCGACCAGTCGGCAAATCTGGATTAAACAAGCGCAACAATAATTCTATTTCAAAAAAACTGATTATTAATTCTATCCTTTTAATTTTATACGCTATGTATATTCCCCACAATCAGTAAAAAAGATCTCCTGCGGTGTAGGGATGGGTCTGATTTCAGCGTTAGTAAAGGCCATGACAGTTGCTGGCTATGGAATTGATAGCAAAAGCGGTTATCCTTATTGGTTGATCAAAAATTCTTTTTAAGATGGATAGATGGTAAGATTACCTCGGGGGTTCTATGGAATTGATTCGATTTTTTAATTTCAGTTTTTGTACAAATTACCATGGGAGACAAAGCGATTAATACGCGTTAAAAAATTATGAATACTTTGCGATCAAGACCGCTTCCCCATACCGGTGCGCTTCGCGCGGTACTCCTCTGCTCTTACTCTCTTGCTTTTTCGGGCGAGCCCTTTTACTATGCACGAGGTATGCGACTCCACCACCATCCCATTTAGGGAGTTGGTGGGTGGATATTGTACACGTGTGATAAGGTTTAAATATTTTGAACACTGTCAATTTTTATATGCTTCCATTGTAGTTTCTTTTACGCAATATAACGTCAATTACTTGAATCAGATACAATTTGGATACACAAATATTTTTACAAAGAAGTTTTTGATCTCCAAATATCATTCATCTGCAGTCAACCCTCGTTATAAGCACCCCTTAAAGAAAAAAATTTGAAAAAAGAGCTAGCACTTTTTGGATAGCTAATAGGATTAGGAATATTTTGTAAAAAAAATTATTAAAAAATGTTTTATTTTCGCCGAGATATGGTCTTTTTGGTATTGTTGGTGTTTTGGGTGCTAAAAAAGTCAAATCTTATCATTTACAAAAGAAAATCGGAAAGATATTTTTTTATTAGTGGCAGCTAAAACATAAAGAGGGATCCTTATAAAAAGGTTGTCCTTCGAATAATTTTGAGTGGTCATACATTCTGATTCCCTTCACGGTTATTCAAAATGGAAAAAATGGAAGATATGAGAAATTCTGAGCTCGCTCGAGTTGCAACATAGTTATAACTCAGTTGTGATATTTGTTCAGCTTACGCACGTGCTTTCGCAGGCATCCCTGTGTTGTCGTGTTGGTAAAACAATATTTTCCATCAATTAATTTTTTGTGCTAAAGTGCAGAAAAAGTCTTTGAGAAAAAATCGAAAAAACGACACTGATGGATAAATATATTGCTCTTTTTTATTTCAAATTTCTAATACAAAATAAATATAGGGTGTCTAAAAAAGAGCACTTTTGCGATTTTTTCAATCAATTTTTCGCGAAATTATATATGTTGTGTCCGATTTTGAATTTCTTCCGATTCAGAATCGGACGTCCGATCTTGAATTCACAAAGATCGGACGTCCGATTTTGAATCGATCATCTTCGTTCGGATTTTGGATTCTGAATTCGGATTCTGGATTCAGATTCTGAATCTGAACCCGAATTCTGAATCAGGATTCTGAATTCGGATTCTGGATTCTGAATCCGGATCAGAATCCGAATCCAGAATCCGAATTCAAAATTCAAAATCCGAACGAAGATGATCGATTCATCGAAACGTCTGATTTTCGGAATTCAAGATCGGATGCTCGACTCTGAATCGGACAAAATTCAACATCGGACACAACATATATATTTTTTTTTTAAATGATCCTTGGGGGTTCTATTCGACGAAAATCATGCAAAAAATACAAAAATCGATTTTAAAAAATCTCGAAACTTTTTTCCTGACTCTGTTTCAGCTCAAAACCTCAAATAAATCATCTAAAAAAGTCCAATTTTTTTCTTGTTTAGGGTTATGGGTGATTTTTCATTTATCAAAATCGATTCATCGAATAGGACCCCTCCCCTCATAAGATCATTTTAAAAAATGAAAAAATTACGCCGAAATTTTCTCGAAAAATGCAAAAGTGCTATTTTTGGGCGACTCTGTAAATAAATTTTATAATTTTTGTTAAAAAAATAATTAAAAGCGTTTATAAATCATAGATAAATTTTAACAACAAGCAAATGAAGATGCTTGATCGTTGAATCCACAAGACTCAAAATTACTATGTTTACAGCATTCGCCTAATTCGCAACCGGGCTTTAAGATCACCCTTCGTCCATTACAATCTCCATTTTCAAACAAAGCCACACATCCACCTTGGGTGTTAATTGAACTTGCGACATCATTGAAGCTATCGAAGTTGTGACACTCGAAATCAGTACATTGCATTTCTCGACTTTCACCATTAAAGTCCGAATTTGCCCAAAGTGTGAATCCTCTAGCGTCCGAAATATGAATAAGCGTTGTTGAAGCAACTAGAAGAAAAATCAAAACTCGCCATTCACTCATTTTTAATAGAAAAATAGTCAGTAACAACTTTGTAAAATTAAAAGAAAATTAAACGATAAAAAAACGCCTTTTAAAGCGTTTTGTTCACCAAAACTACATGCTAAAATCAAGAAAAAGGAATATGAGTCAACATTCTTATTTCCTCGAATTCAAGAGTCCAAATCCTTAATACGAATTTTGACTCATGAAATTGAGAAAATTGTTCTTTTGTGTGACTCAGTGTAAATGTCATAAATTATTGCAAAAAAATATTAAAATATCAATAAGTTTGCAGCTAAAGAAACAATTTCTAAAAATTATTAAGCTTCTTTGAAACATTATATGTTAGTTTGATTCTGCATAAAAATCTACAAAATGTTAAATTTAACAGATCGCTTATGGTGATTTGGTTATCACTAGATAGCGCCTCTTCTAGCGCCTCGGTTAGCGCTTCTGCTAGCGCCTTTTCTAGCGCCTATAGAAGAGGCTAGAAGAAGCGCTAGCAGAGACGATAGAAGAGGCGCTAGCAGAAGCTCTAGAAAAGGCACTAGAAGAGGCGCTAGCAAAGGCGCTATAAGAGGTGCTAACAAAGGCACTAGAAGAGGCGCTAGCCGAGGCGTTAGAAGAAGTGCTAGTAGAGGCGCTAGAAGAGGCGCTAGCAAAGGCGCTAGAAGAAGCGCTATAAGAAGCGCTAGCAGAAACGCTAGAAGAGGCGCTAGAAGAGGCACTAGCAAAGGCGCTAGCCGAGGCGTTAGAAAAAGCGCTAGTAGAGGCGCTAGAAGAGGCGCTAGCAGAGGCGCTATAAGAAGTGCTAGCAGAGGCGCTAGAAGATGCGCTAGCATTCAGAATAGGATGAAATTCAAGATCGGATACAACACATACATTCCATAAAATTTTTCTGAAAAATTTCATCAAAATTTTTTGTTGAAAAAATGTCCAATGAGGAACCAATTGTTGCGGAAGGCTGCAATGTACAAGCACTCACGATCAAGTATCGTCCTGTTCGACAAGCATGCATCCGTCGGCTGCCCTGGTCTAGTGGTTAGGATCGTCGGCAAGACCCTAATAACAACGAACTTTAGGTATGTGTTCAATTCCTTCTAAGTTCTACCAGGCAGCCAAATATTTTTCGCGACACCAATATTATTTTGGGATCGATTCAAAAATTATCCCCCTAAAAATTTTTTCTGGTTACGGCACTGCCCCAATAATTTTTGTTTCCTGCACACCTATCCCATACCTAATAATTTTCAAAAAAAGACATCATATCATTCCGATTTACCGTTCTTGAGATCTCGTAGTTACGGATGGATGAATATAGAAATCGGTTTTTCATATAAGGGAAGCGGAAATAAAACTTTTTTGGGTCGCCAAAAGATGTTAAGGCATTTGATTCAACTAGAAGCTCCAGAGGGCACAGAGGCTTTAGAGGTGCCAAAAATCTTCTTATGGCTCTTCAGAGCCCTCTGGAGATTTCAGTTAAGTCCACTAGCTGACAATCACATGATTTTTGGGGGATCCGAAAAGTTTTAATTCCACCGCCCTTATATTTAAAGGGGGTATAAATTATGGACTATTCCATGAAAAAAATTTTTTTTCTAAAAAGATCATTTTTAGGGGTAAAATCATGCGAGAAATCGATTGCGCGCATCGCCGAAAATTAAAAATGGTCCCTGACCCTGATTCAGGGAAGCAAAACAATTTTTCGGAAAAAAATTTTGCTCCAAGCTGGATTCGAACAAGTGACCAATAAGCCACTGCTTTGTTACTGAACCACCGTGTCAAGTATGTGAAAATACGTTTTTTTGAACCAAGTGCTAGTTAAAAAATGTCGAAAAAATCTATATTTTCCCTGAATCAGGGTCAGGGAAGCATTTTTAATTTTTGGCGATGCGCGCAATCGATTTCTCGCATGATTTTACCCCTAAAAATGATCTTTTTAGAAAAAAATTTTTTTCATGGAATAGTCCATAATTTATACCCCCCCCCCTTTAAGATTTTTGGTTACCGACCTTTTTTGGCGCTCCGCGAAGCAATAAATTTTGTTTGGCTCTCCTGAATTTTTTCTATCCTCGCCTATGTTTTTATCATACATTGAAAGGGTTTTGGATCCAAAGAAGACAGATTTTTAAAAACTCTCTTACAGCAAAAAATAATTTGGGTTATAAAATCGGGACCTGTACTGGAGGGAGATTGTATTTTTGCTCGATTTTTTCGTTAAACAATTTTGAAATTGCATGCCTATATTTAGGTTCAACAAATCACGCTAATTAATTAATTTGTTATTATTTACTTGAGTAAACCATGTAAATATAACAAATCTGATGATATTTTCGATTTCAAAACATTGAACTTTACACTTTAATAGATCAAGTTAACCTTTAAAAAACATTGATATCATTTACATCTTGTTTAGTATTAGATATAAGTATATTTATTTTCATTTTTGATTATTAATAATTGATCTTAAAATTTCATAAGAAAAAAAAGTATTTTTTTATCACCTGACCTGGAGATTCGTACATTTTTCGTATGAATTTCCAGGTCAGGTGATCAGTTATTTCGAAAAAAATGAAATTTTTGTAACAAACTGCCATGTTATGGGCTACAAATCGCAGACGATCTCTACGAGAGTGAACTGTTCATTACGTCTTTGACGACAAATTACAACTCAAAGTTTAAGTAAAACCTGTTTTTGACAACTTTCAGGCGTTGACCGACGTAAAGACTTGACTTCTGTAAAACATATAAAACTAAGACGACCTTGCAAATTAACAAATAACCTCCGAGGATCTTTCTCAAAACTTTATTTGTGAAATTCTTTCTATTCCACATTACTACGTCAAATAAGAAAATGTTCTTCCGTGCGAGTGTAATATTGGCAGCTTTGCTAATAGTAGCCATAAGTATTATTGAGACTCAAGGTGCTATATATGGGAGTCCATATGGATATAGCAACTATGGATATAATTACTATGGTGGAGATTTTCCATATAACGGGTAAGATTATTAATATTAATTATTTCTAAGAGTGTCTCAAAATTTTTTTTGTTATATTTTATAAGAAGTTTGGAGCCAAAAATTTTTTTCTAAAAAGACTCATATAAGGTTAATTCAGGATCGTAGCCAGAGCTAAGGGGCTGTCCTTAAATTACGTTTGCAAAAAGTTGGATTTCGGATCCCCCCCCCCTCTCTCCGTTAGTTTTTTTCCTTAGAAAAATCTAAAAATTTTAATGGAGTGTTAGATTTTTAGAGACCCCCCCTCCCCCTCTTGGCAAACGTAATTTAAGGACAGCCCCTAAGTTTTTTTGGGTCTGGGGGCACCACAAAAAATAATTGTTCAAAGAAAAATTGATATAAAAAATTAAAAATAGATAAATTTGTATTAAAAAAATGATATTTTTAAAACAAAAATTTGAAGAAAATTTAAAAATATAAGAGTGGCCCTTATGTATTTTTTGGCCGGCATTCGACCGCTCAAAACTTAAGGTAAACCATTATAAAATTTTTTTCATTTTTCCAGGTTTGAGACACATGCCCCAGTGAACCCAAGACAAAAAAATTGTCCAAATTTTAAGTAAAAAATTCATATTTTTTTATAGATTCGGCTATTTCTACCGTCGTAGCTATAATCCTTATCACTTCAATTCTGGCCGAAACGGTTAAATGGTGTTAAACTTTTCTATGCTAAAAATTCTATTTTTGTTCTTCTTAATCAAATTCCTACAAGCCCGAAACAAATCAACGCAACTTTAATACATTTTTTCTACACATCTTGAATTTTTTATATATCGCAATATTTTTGATTATTATATGTTCATGCCTATTTTTTGTTAATGTTCGTGATATGATAAGTGATCTCAATTCTAGTCAATAAACCTATCTCAGTTCCACACAATTAATTTGATAAGCAATAAATTTAAGTCTCGAAAGTTCCGCAAAATTCCGGGTCCTCTGAGGGGTCAAAAATTCAAAGATATGGCTCTAGAAAAAAACTTTGTTCCCACGGAAGCTTCCTATAGGCCCTAAAAATTATCTACAGCACCCCTACCTGAATCAGGGTCTAGGCGGCAAATTCAAATTTCAAAAACTCGCTAATTTCAAACGCGATTATCTCAAAGACATTAGTGATTCAGAATTTACTGTAAAAACAAAAAATGCTCTATTTTTCATGAATTTTCCGAATATATATGTTAGCGTCAAAGTTAATCCGCAGTAAAAGTTGACCCTGGGTCAACTTTGACTAGTCAAAGTTGATTTGAGATACATTTACAAAAAAGATATATTTATTGAACCTTTTTTGAATAGATATTATTCTATTTTGCTTAGACATAAGCATTAGGCTTATGTTTAGGCATAGGCTTAGGCATAGGCTTAGGCCTAGGCTTAGGCATAGGCTTATACCTAGGCTTAAGCTTAGGCTTAGACATAGGCTTAGGCTTATGCTTAGGCTTAGGCCTAGGTTTAGGCATAGGCTTAGACCTAGGCTTAGACATAGGCTTAGGCCTAGGCTTAGGCTTAAGCCTAATGCTTATGCCTAAGCAAAATAGAATAATATCTATTCAAAAAAAGGTTCAATAAATATATCTTTTTTTGTAAATGTATCTCAAATCAACTTTGACGAGAATTTCAGTCAAAGTTGACATGGATCAACTTTGACTAGTCAATTTTTAGGGCTTATCGGAAGTTCCAGTGGGAACAAAAATTTTTTCTAGAGCCATATTTTTGAATTTTTGACCCTGGGACCCGGATTTTTGCGGAAAACCTAATTTTTCAATCACTTTTTCCACAACATGACCCCATACACCAGATATAAAAGTTGTAGCTCGCGTCTCCAGCTTTCCAACGACATCGAGCTCATCTAAATTGGATTTAGCTATCAAGAGTTATGCTCAAAATACTAAAGTGTAAAAAACCCATGTAGTTTTTTAAATATTGTTATTTTAATGTGTGCAATCGAATGCTGTTGAAATAAAAATTTGAAAAACTCATTTGAAAAATCAATTTTTAGCCGTTCTAAAATTGGCATTTTCTACTAAAACCCGACGGATATTGAAGATGTATCTAAAAAGCAAGTGTAGAAATCACTTTTTTTGAGCTTTATGTTATCTTAAGTTCTTTTTTCTTTTACCATATTTTTCAACATATAAACAATAAAAAATTTATGCATAAATACATATATCTTATATAAACACATTAAATATGGACTACGAAATGTTTGATGTTTCCGTTCGAAAAAATCTTCGCTATAGACTCGGTTTCCTCAGGCGTCCATATTGAATTTGACAGCTTCTTTTCAACTTTTTCTGGTTCTGACCATAGTTTTTTTAAGCTCCGCCGGAAGCTGGCGCCAAAAATTAGATAAACAAAGAAATTTGCGGTACAGTTGATAACAACAAGAAGATTAGAGAGGTCTACTAGGTAGACTATGGTGTTTTTTAGCTGAAAGAATTGTAAATTAGTTTGAGTTGGCATGTACCTGTTCATAGAGAGTAAGCTCCAAAAAGTTGACTAATAAAGCCATAGAATTGCAGAAAATAAATAAGAAAACAACCAGAATTAAGCTAACCGTATCAGAGTCTTCTAAAATTCAACTATTGATAATCTTATGAAAAAATACCAACCATCCCTGAAATGTCCTACCCCCCCCCCCCCCCCCCGCCCGGTAATGTCACAGTTTTTGAAAAAATAAACATACCATCAGCACCCTTAGTCAGAACAGTAACTACCACACAAATATTGAGCAGGATTAGTAACAGTAATGGTCCTACAGCCATAAAAGTTGTATACATATAGGTATAATATATTGTATAGTATAAGCTATTCATGCGAAATTCGGTAGGACAGATTTGTAAGGACTCCAAATTGAATCTTTCATCAATACAAGGTATTGATTGAAGTTCGAAAAGATGTGGAATGTTGTAAAAGAAACAACAAATGGTCATTATAAATACCACCTTTTTGGCTTTTCTAAAAAGGTATATGTATCAAATAAAGGTAGACATAATTTTAAACATATATAAGTGAAAATTCCATTCGTTCTTGTCTGAGATAATCCTAAGCCTAAACCCTAAATCCAAGTCTAAAACTAAGCCTAAGTCTAGGCCTAAGCCTAATCCTAAACCTAAGTCTAATCTTAATCATAAGCCTAAGCTTAAGCCTTAGTCTAAGCTTAAGCCTAGGCCTAAGTCTAATCTTAAGCCTAAGCTTAAGCCTAACAAGGAATAGTTCCGAAGTGTTTATTTTAAAATTAGTTACTATGGTATAGTGGATAGGATTTGGGCAATTGCACTTATGGTCGTGGGTTCTACCACCCGCCAGCGTCAAATTGTTTTAAAAACTTTTTTTTTATTTCCTAGCGCTATAAAAATTACTTAAAAATAACAAAGAGTTACCTCTTATAAAATTTTTTTTAATTTAGAGGAATAGTTTTTTCTAATTAGAGGCCCACCCCTATCTTAGAGGCCCACCCCTATTATTTTCATATAAATTTTTTTTCAAATCGCAATTTTAAAATAAACACTTCGGAACTATTCCTTGTAAGTCTAATCCTAAGCCTACGACTAAGTCTAAGCCTTAACGTATATATGAGATAATCTTAAGCCTAAACCCTAAGTCCAAGCCTAAGCTTAAGCCTAAGTCTAATCCTAAGCCTATGCCTACACCTAAGCCTACACCTAATCCTAAGCCTATGCCTAAGCCCCTACCCTACCTTTCCTATATTCTGACTTATACCATCTCAAAAACAGATCTTACTCTGGCACGCAGCAAATTTGCTTGCACATAGGTGGTAGGACAACACTAACAAAACAATCTATGGCTGCACCAATACAATAATACACCGATGTTGTTTGAAACACTGCTCCAAGTGGGAATATCAGGCTAGCTCCAGACCCATATAAATATGCCAGCACTAAAATTTTTATATTTTTCTGATAATTTTTTGTTGAATTTTTCCTACTTGGAGGTCCATGATGCCTCCACGCTTCTAGCACAAAAAGAAACATAGCTGTGCAGATCATGCAAAAATCCGACATCGCTAACGCGGCTAAATAAATGCTCGTAGAGAATACCCGTTGTTCTTTGCTGAGATAAACCAATATGACAAGTGCATTACCCACTAGCCCTACGGCTCCAACAAATGCTAAGAGGATCCCACTAACACTCAAATTGTAGATCTAAAAGGGATGATGTCAAGCAAAAAGATTTTAAATTTATTCCCAACTATTTTTTAAAGTTAAAAAGTGGCTTAAAAATAAATTTTGTCTAAATTGGAGCGAAATTTTTAAACTTGAATTTGGATTCCAAAAAATGGATTATTTAGACAAAAAATATTTAATACCTGATAATTTGGATCTGTTGATCCCAAACAGACATTGCAAAAAGGTAACTGATTTTGTGAATCATCAAATTCTTCCATATTTTAGAAAAATATTGCTTTCTAAAATGTCATGTGTAAGCATGAATTTTTGGACGCATCTTTGGTAAAAATAGCAATTTGACACGATTTTAAAAAAATAGGATAATAAATTATTTGCGACACGCAGGATCAATATTAGATTTTCTTTACTTTCACGGTCGAAAATTTCGTCAAAAATCGACTTCTACAGGGTGAGGCAAAAGTTCCCGTATTTTTCCCGTGAAAGTTGTCTTTAAAAAATCACGGGAACTTTTGCCGAACCCTGTTTAACCAAATATCAACATTTTAAAATTCATTTGCAACATTGAAAAATACCAATTGTTTGAAAAAGTCTGTATATTGACACGAAAACATGACTTATTCTCAAAAAGACCGATTGGATCGTATTCAGCATATACTCTTACCCACTACTGAAAAAAATTTCATCGATAACGAGCGAAAAATGCCGATTTTCTATATATGTTTTGGGCGGCAACAACTTATGTTACAACCCAATATTTTGGTCCAAATTTTAGGCACTACTTTTGCCCACCGTGCGAGCTCCAAAAACCTTTAATTCTGATGCCCTTATATAGTGATTTTTATGTCAAAAGCGTTCTATTGAAATCAAAGGGGTCCAAAAACATCTTTATTTGATTTCTTTCATCGAAATTTCGATATTTTCCACCGTTTTTGGCTTTCCTGATAGTTCTTAGAAAAAGATGTATTTTTTTGAAAAATTTATTTTCTGGGTCCCAATGGATGAAAAAATCTTTCAAAAAATTTTCAACCTTTTCTAAAAACTATCAGAAAATGTTCATCATAGCCAAAAACGGTGAAAAAAATGTCGAAATTTCGATGAAAGAAGTCAAATAAAGGTGTTTTTGGACCCCTTGATTTTAAAGGGGAACCATTTGGTGTGAATCTGCGAAAAAAATTTTCTCGATAATTGAAAGAAATCGTTTCGGTGTAAAAACAGTGGAAATTTCGGAAAAAACCGGAAAATTTCTGTCAAAAAAGGGCAACTCGGTCTTCCGTGCATCTAACGGCCTAATTGGTGTTTACCATTACTGGGCAGGCGTGTAGGGCCGTGCCTGCTATGAATCACTGTAAGACAAATTAACTGTTGTGAGACTTAATGAGTCCTAGCCTGATGGACCGCCAACACCGGAACAAGAGAATGACGATTCGGGAATACCCTAGAGGTATATTAGATAAATTGGCCGGAAATGCTGTAGCTTGGTCAACCTGGGCCGCGCCCTCGGTATGCAAATGACCGCCTACGAGTTTGCAGCATAACCGAGTTCAAACTTCTTCATTCCGGGAGTGAAGCGCTCGGTTTCCCGGTTCTAACCTATATAGGTTCAAGCATAGTTAAAGCTAAAGCGATGTCGCGATATCATCACTTACAGTACAACAAAACACTCAATTTCAATATGAACAAAACAAAGTGAAAAAATTGAGTCAGCGAAGTAACGTGAAGTCCGGGGAACTGAAAGTGTTAAAAAATCGATATTTTTGCGAAAACAAGGTGAAGCAAGCGTTTTCACGCTTCGGGAGTGCGCGCAATTGATTCCTTGCATGATTTTATCTCTATATAGGACATATCGAGAAAAAATTTTTTAACTTGCCAGATCGGACAGGATCGCTCAAAACTGACAAGGAATGCTCGACATAAGAAGCGCTCATCTTGACAAGA
>OZJO01030100.1:0-17490 GCA_900406225.1 Acrobeloides nanus | reverse complement strand
TCCTCGCCTAGAAAAACCTAAGAATCGATGGTTTTCTCATAAAAATCCGAAAATGTTTGATTTTCGCTTCAATACACCGATTCCTTCCCTGAATCAGGGTCAAAGAAGCGTTTTCAAGGTTCGGGAATGCGCGCAATCGATTCCCCGCATAAAATTGCCCCCCAGAAATATGATTTTAAGAGAGAAATTTCAAAAATGTTCAATTTTCGCTTCAATACACACATCTATTTTCCTGAATCAGGGTCAAGAAAGCATTTTCACGCTTCGGGAATGCGCGCAATCGATTTCTCGCATAAAATTACCCCCTATAAGGGTCATTTCTGAAAAAATTGTGAAAAAAATTTTTTTGTCGGAGATCTTGTCGCGATGTTTTGTCCCCCTTTAATGGATGGCCCCTAAGCACATAAATTGAAATTTTAAAAATATGATTTTAGCATTAACTGAGAAGTTAAATATTCCGATTGCTTTATCAGTAAAAAATAAATCGAAAGTAACAAAATTGACAGATTCTACAGAAACTACAGGAATCAAGAAAATTGAAGAAAATATATATAATTATAGAAATAATATTGGCGAAAATAATATAAGGAATAAAAATATAGAAAATAATTTTTTACGAGTAAAAAGGATATAAAAGGTGAGTCAAAAAAGTGTACTTTTTGTGATTTTTTATATGGATTGGGACTCGAAATTTTTTTAAATGATACCTCTAAGGGCCATTTTATACGAGGAATTGATTTTGCGCGCATTCCGAACCCTGAAAATGCTTCCCTGACCCTGGTTCAGGGAAAAATTGGGTTTTTGAAAACCCTAAAATGACCAATTTCGATTCAAAACCTAAAATTTTTTTCGATTCAAAAACCCAAATCAGGGAAGAGTTTTCTGCTTTGGAATTGGCTTCGATTCCCCGCATAAAATTACCCCTAGAAGGGACATTTTAAGGAAAAATTCTTCCCAATTCATGTAAAAAACCATGCATGCACAAAGAGGGGTGCTGCACCCCCCTCAATTCGTCGTATCGAGCGATCAATTCGTATTCGACCGGCATTCGTATTTGGCCGGCAATTAGTATTTGGCCGGCAATTAATTCGTATTGACCAACTTGCACCCCCCCCCCTGCTTGAGCATGTATATAAAAAACCACAAATAGTGCACTTTTTGACTCACCCTGTATTTTTGAATTTTTAAAATATGAATAACATTTTAGGATACGAAATTAGGTATATCGAAACAAGAGCTTTTTTCATTATGTAATAAGTTTTCTTATATTGCGGAACAACAGTGCTTCGTTCCTAAAGTCAATGTACAATTTGTTGATAAATGTCGTGAATTTTTAACTGATTGTGCTGAGTATATTTCTAAGCACAAACCACTTATGCATATGGCAAACTCTTTTCGAAGTAGTGTTGGTTTTACTCCTATTAATTTGGAAGTCAAAGGAATTCCCTATTATGCTGTAAATGATGAAGGCGCAATCGGTGTCGGTTCCAGTGGAAAAGTTGTTTTTTATTTATAAATTTACTTTTTTCTTAACGTTAGATAGATTTTGGTTCTTATGGCGGTGGATATTCCGACAACAATTTTATACGCGATTTTTGGTCTCAACAGAAAGAAATTGGAGGTAATTGGTATGAAGGGATATATGGCGTTAAAGATAGTTGGAGCGTACCACTTGCACAATCATTGGGCATTCAAGGAGGGAGTAGCTCATTGGTAATAATTTAATTACAAATCATATCTTAGGACGGGTAAAAGTCTTTAACGTTTTTCCTTTTCTCTATATCTACGGCGGTTTTTTGGCAAAAATTGGCGAAAACTAGAAATTTTAAAAACAATTAATGTCATTAGGACAGAACGTTTCAAACCCTGTATAGTGCTGAAAAAAGCTTCATTGAAAATGGCCACTGCTAGCGAGATATAGGGAAAAAAACATTAAAGACTTTTGCCTGCGCCTAATAAATTAAACAAAGGTCCATGTACCAGTGAAAGATAGCCAATTTGGTAATCCAATCGAGATGTATAGTGGATCAAATGTTGGGCCTTATTTAGCTGCAGGCCAGGGATTGGGAATTGATTGGTTAAATGGAATTTTTTCTGCTAATAGAGGTGTATCAATACCATTACTCGGAATTGGTGCAAATACCGGCACAAAAATTAACTTTCCCTCATTATCTTCAGCTTTTCCAAAAGTAATAACATAATTTAAAAATTTATATGTACAATTTATATAAGAAAATAAAAAAATATAAAAAACCGATTTCTGTATCCATACAGAGCGTTCATTTTGGTATGCAACATCAATGTTTTTAGTCGTTCTCGCACCCCCTCTAACGAATTTCTCTGCGGTTTTTTTAAATTGTAGCTGAATGATGGTTGAATAAATGTTGATAAAAATTTTCGAAATCCATTAATCCTAACATTGTCAAAAATTACTTTGAAGTTTTCAAAGTCGATTTTCTTCACTTTAACAAAATGTTAGAAATTTAATTTTTGTATGAAAATACAGAGCTTTAGTTCCTCTAACAAATGCAAAAAACCATATATAAAAATTATTTAACAGTGGCGAGATATTTGAATTTGAAGTTGAAAGTCAAAAAATGAGGCAAAAACAAAATGACGCATCAGGGAATCGAACCCTCGACCTTCTGGCTGCTAGTCTAACGCGCTAACCACTACACCATCACCACACATGGTATATTGGTTATCGCGTTAAACTAGCAGCCAGAAGGTCGAAGGTTCGATTCCCGAGTACGTTATTTTGTTTTTTCTCATTTATTTTGTTTTTGCCTCATTTTTTGACTATCAACTTCAAAGTCAAATATCTCGCCACTGTTAAATAATTTTTCTATACGGTTTTTTGCATTTGTTAGAGGGACTAAAGCTCTGTATTTTCATACAAAAATTAAATTTCTAACATTTTGTTAAAGTGAAGAAAATCGACTTTGAAAACTTCAAAGTAATTTTTGACAATGTTAGGATTAATGGATTTCGAAAATTTTTATCAACACTTATTCGGCCATCGTTCTAGTAGATAGTTATTGAAGCGAAAATGGCCTGAATCAGGGTCAGGTAGATTTTTTCATGCTTCAAAAATGCTCGCAATCGATTCCTCACATAAAATTACCCAGGATAACTTTGTTCTAGTAGATGTTTTTGTTATTGTACGACATTGAAGTAAAAATTCGAACAGAACTTTAAGGCCACCCTGTACGTAGTGTAATAAAATTTTTATTAGGCAAGTATTTCTTTATTCGATATGTTACATTATAAACAATAGTATGAACAAAACTTACAAAAAATAATACTAGTAATAAAAAACCTGTAAGCAAAACAACTAGATGGTTCTTTGACCATAGTATAATGATAAAATTAAAAACAAACATTTGAGCAAAAAAGCAAACGAAAGCTATGATTGCCCGATAAAAAGATCACTTAAAAGTCAAATTTAAATCATTGGCATATTGGATCCTGTTTTTCTCGAGAGTCCCAGAACCCAGTACCATTATCATAATTTTTTGCTATTGATTCAAAATAACGTTTCCTAATAAATTGCGTGATTTGTTCTCAAAAGTAAACAATAAATGTCGGTAAAAATAAACCTAATAAAAACCTTTCATAAGTTATCAGAGTATAAGTTATAAAGAAATAGACACTTGGAAACCTATAAATGTTTAGATGAACTTCTTCATTTTTTAGATGAACTTTTTCTTTTTCTTAGCCTTTTCCTCCTTTTTATTCTTCTCTGACATTTCTTTTCGTTGTTTTTCATATTCTGCCAGCTCATCATCGACAGTGTCAAATTCTGTTGGGGAGGTGCGCCAATGGGTATAATTGCTAAACTTGAAAATTTTTCCTATGATAAAAATTGATAATCGGGGAAGTTAAAAAAAGTTATTTTCCATCAAAATTTTCCAAGATTACCCTATTTTTTGAGATTTTATGGAAGGGAAAATGGGATGGATAAACTCTGTTTTGCCTTACCTAAATTTATCTGGCTTTGTCCATTCCGGCTTCATCTTTTCCAGCTTTCTACTACCTTCAGTATCCGTGTCTTCAGCACTTCTTGGAGTGCTCGCCCTCCGTTTCATCTTCAACGGCGGAAATAGATAATCGACGGTCATATTGGCCATCTCTTCATAGCTTGACATAAAACCGATTTTGTCAGCACGTCGAACTTTTCCAGAAGGATCAATGATGTTGATTCTAGATGGTGGGATGCCAACAGCGGTGTATGATTTCACATCCTGAAAAAGTTGTAAGTTTAAAATTTTGGGAAGGAGGCTTACAGTTTCTCGGTTGCCAAAACCAGCGTAGAAGGGTTGCTTGACGGGAAATAGTGCTTTGATATCGGATAAACATGCGATTTTAAATTCTTCAGGCTTGCGTTCTATCACTTCTCTAAAATTATAAGTATATTTTCAAAAAATCAGGCCGAAATTGGGTCTTTTTGAACAAAGGTCGCTCTCTACCTCTGCAGGGGGTAATCTTGTCCCGAAAAGTCTCCCACTGCCTCTATCTTGTAGGAACCCCTCCCCACACACACACCAAAAAAGGTCAAGGCCAGGATTTTAACCTTTTATAGGGCCCTTTATGTTTTATCGACACTTTGACGGTCAGAATCCTTTCGCAGAAGACCTTCCGATGAGCCGAATGGCTTGTCAGGCACTTCTCTTAAAGGGGTTTTGGTCTTACTTTCTAAAAGCCAATAAAACAGAAGTCGGTGACAACAAAACCGGCCCATCAGGCAAAGTTGTACTCCCTTGAGCAATCCTTCTCAAATATCCTTTGGTATAATGAGATTGACCAATAGCCCTCGAGGACAAATAAATCATTCGATAACCATTATTTTTGATGTGAGTATACAGTTCTGCAACACCGGGCTGCGCCCATTGGCCTAAAATTTTGAAGTGAAAATTGGACCATAGGTAAAAGTATATACCTCCAATAGCTGGAATGACGTGTCCTAAAACGTCACTGATCGTTATGGTGCCATCAATATCGGAAATGACAATTTTTTCGGACCATTTCCAGAGATATATATGGCAAGCACACCATGCTGTACCCTAAAAAATTTGAAATTTTGAGTTTTTGTGCTTGGAGCCAAGTAGAGATTTACTGCTTCGACGACCCCCTCCCTATCCATCAAAATAACAGAGAAAGGGGTTGTTCGTGTGTCCCAGCTTTGGTTCCCTGAGCCAGATGGGTCTGGGACACCAATTAAAAAGCCTATTCCTTACTTGAAATTTAGTTGTGATACTAAAACGAGCTTCATTGCACCCATACTGTAATCCCAAAGATTTCAGCTGATCGTTGTCCAAACGAAGGGATTTGAGAAATTTCGTTTTCTTAACTGGGCAAGGATGGGGAATATCAACATGAATTTCATCATCACTAAGCGGATTTCTAAAAAAATCATTACCAAAACTTTTTCTTGGTTAAAAATACCCAAAATCACTCGTTCTTGACTGCCCACTGGCTTTCCTTTCTTTTTCTGACACACAAACGTTTGTACCACCTTCTGAAAAAGCAGCGCCAATTTCTGTCGATGGGGTTTTTGCGTGCTCATCCGTACCAGCTAACAACTCGTGCTCAACAGCTTCAGCTTTACCGAGGGCTTTGACCACATCCTCTCTTGTTGGAGTCTGAAAGATTAAATTTTTATTTTTAAGGGACTTTATTGTTTTCTTACCGAATCATCGACTTCATTCAAACTGTCCACAGACAAGGCAGATGGCGAGGACGGCGAAGCACCTAACGAAATTCCATTTCCACTATCCACATTCGAAATAGTGCTCCCAACAGATTTCCCAAAATATTTCTCCCTTTGAATAGGGTCGTTGAGAAGATCATCCAGATAGACACCCTGATTTTCAAGTTCATTTTTAGGCGATCGTCTAGACCAATTCCACCAACGTGACCATCTTGCTGGCTTTTCCTCTGGTTTTGGTATATTCTCTTCTTTTGGCTTTTCTTCTGGCAGCTCACCCCATTTCCACTCAGTACCTTCGTTGACAGCATCATTGTTTCTGTGTCTATCGATTTCGGAGTCAGAAACGGCTCCATCGGCGATAGAGTCTTTGTTTTGAGTAAGGTCTCCATTTTGTAAATGGTCGTTTTGGGAGAGGTCTTCTTTGGAGCTTGTTCGACTGGAGTTGGAAGTGGATGGACCTTCTGAGCTCTAAAATGTTTTAGTTATATTATATAACTCGCAAAATTTGGTAATTAAACTCTGTATCATGGAGAGATTCTAAAAAAATTCTGGTTCGATGGCTTAATGGCTAGGGCGCTGGCTATTCATGTTATTGGCGCTGGCTTTTTTGAATCTTGCCATGAAACAGAGTTCAATAAGCTTACATCGTCAAGATTAAGTTCAAACTGAACGTTTTCTGGCTGAGCTGCATTTTGTTGTTTCGCAACGAGTTTGGCAGCTTCTGCTAACTTGAGAAGCGTTGGTGGAGATATGCTTCTTTTTGAAGCCACTTTAGGCATTGTTCTGGCGTGGATCAATTGATGTGGAGCACTGAAATTTTAAAAGTCTATGAAAAAATTATTTAAAGGGAAGGGGGAAATCTTAGTTTTTTTCGATTTCAGCGGGTGGACAAAATTTCGATTTATCCTACCATTCTAACAACTTCCTAACATCTATTCCACCCATTGTATTCTTCCTCTTATGTTTGATCTCTTTCTTCGTTTCTTGTTCTTTTTCTTCAATTTCACTATTCACACCAAACTTCAAATTTGGCAAGGACCGATTTTTACGGATACTGAAAATCGAGGAAGAAAATGGAAGCTTCTTTTTAGCTTCAATTTGTCTCTCTTCCATCGTAATTTCTTCGACTTTTGGTAAGTGGGCGTCTTGAGCAGTTGACTTTTTGTAATTTCTTGGTGAAGGGCTTCTAGAAAGGCTGCTGCTATCCGAAGTGAGGCGTTTCTGTTCAGCACGCATGCGAGTTTCTGCACGCTGGCGTTTTGCGTCCGGTTTTGTGTCGTTCTAAAAATCAACAATTATAGTTTTTATCAAAAAAATAATGGTGTAGCTAGGAGCATAAATGGGCAGCACCCCAGGTGAAAATTTCAAAAAAACCCACAACCCTCATTTGGTCCCCTTGTTATGGTATTCATTCTACGTTTTTAAAATTTCGAATTTCCTCCAATTTTAGCATACAAAAATCGCTGAGTCCCCCTAATCCACTGATCATAGCCTACTTTATCGGCAGTAGAAATCTCTGGCATTGGACTTGTTGCTAAATAATCCGGAACTTCTTCCTCTTCATCAACTTCTCTGACAAAGTGACCAATTCCGGCTTCGTTTAGCTTCATTTTTAAGTCGATTTCTTCACCATTGATTTGGATATCGACATACTATAAATTTCAATTTAATTTTTTTGGCGAGCTAAACAATTTTTTACCTTTTCATCCCGGTTAAAAACGGCAATTTTGCCAAATCTGACATGGAATGGAGTGGAAAGTAGTGACCCGTCTGGTTGTTCTATCACTATCACATCTATTGCACCTAAAAATATTTTTCACAAAAAATCGTTAAGATGGTTATTATTACCAAAAAATGCGATTTTGACCAAAAAAGTCAACCTTTATTTTTACAAAAATTCAAAATTTACCCGATAAATTTGCAGGATTCATAGAATTATAAAAATACATGATATTGTTACCGATAAAGTAGACCGGCTGTAATAAATAATCCATTTTTCGATGCTTTAGGAATACCCGTAAAACATGTAATACACGTTTAGATAGGGAACTAAAAGTAATAAAATTACAAGGTGCCCCAAAAATGGCACTTTTACGGTTTTTGGGCGATTTTTTAAATTTTCACCAAAATAAGCCTAGGGGGTTTTTCTATACAAAGAATCGTTTGAGCGCATTACCGAGCTTTGAAAACGCTTCTTTGACTCTGTACTAACCTACTTTCGCTTCAATACACACATCTCTTCCCTGAATCAGGGTCAGAGAAGCGTTTTCAGGGTTCGGAAATGCGCTCAATCGATTCCTTGCGTAGAAAAAATCACTGAAAACATAGATCTTGAAATAGCTCCATGTAGTTAAAGTGAACAATTCTGATTATCTTTAATCATCCTATCTTAAATAGCCCAGTAGTATAAGATCTATACTTATATCTATTTAAGATAAGATAATTGTTATTATTCACACGGATTTCTATTTCAAGATATGTGCTTTCAGTGCTCCCTATATGGTTATTTTGGGAAATTGAAAAAAATCGCGCGAAAATCACAAACTGCCATTTTTGGACACCATGTAGATTATGAAATAATTAAGTAAAAATTAATTTAATCGAAAGCGATCAAAAAACGCGTTAGTACACTAAAATTTTATACCTGGAATGGATTTTTTTCGAAATTATTAGTCATAAAGTTTTAATCGAAAAACAAGAAAAGTGACATAAAATGTTACAAACAGATATATAAAATTTACAATAACAAGAAAAATATATGCTTATGCTGAATGGATAGGCCTTTTTTAGTGGCCTGGTTTCTAATCCATGTTCCTTTAAAAAAATTTTGAATTCTCATAAAATTATTGCAAATTTCAATTTAAAAAATCAAATATTACGAAATTTTTATATAAAAAATGCCTTCTGAGCATAAAATTTGCCTTTTGGCCTATTAAATTAACAACCAGCTACACAGCCAAATGATCAAAGTTCCATTTCATCAACACAAGGCTGGCTAGACCAAAAAACATGGACTTGGGTTAGGAAAAATTTATCGATTGTTCCGAAACATAAATAGCGCAATTTTGCAGACTCTAACTTCTCTGCCCAGGAGTAATCTTTTTCTTTTCCTCACCCTCTTGTGTCCATTCTTCGCTCTGGTTATGTGAGCTGAATTATCTCGTCAACTAGAATGCTAGAGAGAATGGTGGGGAATCCCATCAACTTTTATTAAAAAATAGATTATAAGGTGTTTGGGTTTAAAATAAAAATTCTAATTTTTAGCCAAAAATTCTATTCTCACTCCAATATGTAAAAATGGGGAGACTGTTTATCAGAAAAAATTTTACGTCTCTACTTTTAATTGTTGAACTTTGATGTTTAAGAGAATCGTAAAAACTGTGACATAGAAAAACAAAAAAACATTATCGAAAAATGATTCATCAAGTGTGACAAAATTGACAAATAAAACATATCGAAATTCTTGCATTAAACCATCCGGTCGGGATCAAAGTTTTCTTGGTTAATTTCCATAAAAGTAGGTCTGGCAAAATCTTGTACAAGCGCGAATTTGAAAATTCTTTTAATTCTTATCGTTAAAAGAGTCAGATTTAACATGTTATTATATAAAAGGTGTCCCCAAAAAGGCAATTTTCGATTTTTTCAAGTTTTAAAATTTTACCAAAATAATCCTATATGCTATGATCGATTGGGCACATTCCCGAACCTTGAAAAAATAGTCCCTGATTCAGGCAAGAGATGTACTATTAAGTGAAAATATATAGACTAGTATACGGTCAATGAAGCATTTTCAAGCTCCGACAATGCTCGCAATCGATTTCTCGCATAGAAAACCCCCTATAGGATTAAAAAAAATAAGAAAAAATCGCAAAATTACCATTTTTTCTGGGGCACCTTGTAAATTAAGATCTTAGGTTTCATATTGGATATATCCCCGCTTTTACTAGCGGGATCGAATCTGTGGGCCCAATGTTGCTTAACTTGCCAGATCGAACAGTCGTCTTCTTTATCTAATGCACTGGCCTCACGAGGGAGCCATCCCGTCTGCTCTCTTTCCTATGCCACTGGGGGAGAGGGTGCGCGGAATTGTTTTTTTAAATGAGCATTTAAATAAATTTACAGATATTGAGGCGCTACTACAATTCATTATTGTAAAAAATATAAGATCTTGGGTGAAAAATGGATTTTTTGCCTAAAAATCGTATTGTTGACAAAAAAGACTAAAATGATTGGACAAAAAATCGATGTTTTTGTTGAAAGTAGGGTGGCATCGCGGTCAATTAACGTCAAATGACTTCAATTGACGGTCAACTTCTTTTTTTTGTCCGAATCAGTAAAAAGGTCATTTCACTAAGTTTTTGCTCTTTGATAAGTTCGACAGAAAAGCCAGACGATTCGTCAAAAAAAAGTTCTTTGTATCTGGCTTTTCTGTCGAACTTATCAAAGAACACAAACTTAGTGAGATGACCTTTTGCTGATTGGTCAATTGACCGGTCAAAAATGCAACCCTAGTTGCAAGTTGCAACAATAGCCAAAGATTTTTTGTGAAAAATGTCATTATTAATGAAAAAAAGTTACATCAGAAAACACCTTAGCCTTCCAAGGAGTAAATTTTTCACAAAACAAGGGATTCGGTCCCTCTTATCTATACCACTTACCCCACTTTAAAAAAAATATTTTCTCAAAATTCAAAGTGAGTTAAAATATAGACAAAAAGTTCTCTTTTTTTAACAATGAGTAAAGTCTCAAAAACATCGAACGAGCGAATTTTTTTCGTGAAACTTTGACATTTATCAATGCATAGCTTCCGGAACGCTCGGAAAAAAGGGAAATAAATCAACCAGCCAGTGAAAAATGCTCATGGTTAGAAAGATAAAAGGACATCAAAAATTGCAAAATAGTCACTAAGAAATGATAAAAGTTCAACAACTTTTTAAAAATAAGAATTTTTGTTTATATGAAATCAAAATTGTAAGACATCAATGGTCGTCTAACAATTTTTGTGTCTCACCAAAACACCTTTCCAGCACAGCATTTCAGAGACCCAAACTTTCACAATGGAAAGATTTGATGTTCTTTGTGTTCCAACTAATTTCCGGCTCCCCTATAATGCTGCCAGCGTGCAAAAATCGCGTGATTTGAAAGTTTAAATGAGGCTATGGGAAAGTGCTCCCTGATGTTTATGCCAATCAACCAAAAATACTCGTGCTTTGAGCTGATAAAATAGGAAAAAAAACGTGCAAGCAAATAATGACAAGAACGTGTTTCAGCTGATTGATTTTCCCGTCATTGTTTGAATTTAATCATATCATATCAGTTTTGGTGGTCCGATATTTTTTATAAAAAATAGGTGGGCTAACATAAGGGTCAAAATACATTACCGAGGAAATTACAATTAGACAAATTATAAACAGACATATAGATAGATTAGATGTACTTAAATGCTGTCAAAAATTTACGATTTTTTATCATAAAAAATGGAGTAGAACCTTGATGGTGCGATTTTTGGGGAAAAAATTAAGACTAAAATCTAGTTTCTGTTTAGGAAACCGATTTCATTTTTAATCTTAAAATACAAAGTAGTGTATGAAATCATCAAGTTCTGTTTAGTTTTAAAAATGTTTAATTCTGCAAAAATTGAAAAAATCCTATAAAACGAAAATAAAAATCCTACAAAGTACACCAGTTGTGTTTAGAGAAGAGTTCTGAGCACAAAGGTTGTTTTCCACTTGTTCATTCATCAAGAAGGATTTGATGGATGGAGACAAAAATAAAAATTTTTTACACAAAATCTTGAATGAACAGCCTCAAAATGTGCTCAGGGTCAAAGTAGATCATTTTTTCTGGAATAACTTTTGCTATTTTTACCTCAAATTTTGGTTCATTGAAACAAAACTAAAAAATTTTTAAAACTTCAAATTCAGATTTTTATGATAGTTGAAAATGCTCAGGCAGGATTAATACTTCCGTCGCGTCGCAGAGCAATCACAGTTGCACAATCCCGGTACTCCTCAGTAAAATTTTACCGGGGAGTAGGTCATGGGAGGGGTAGCCGGGGGACCCCCTTCCAAAAAAAGGTCAAACTGCACATAAAAACAAAAATTTTGGACCGGGGTCTGTGCAACTGTGAGAGCAATTACGGTTATAGTGCGAATAATTTTTCCAATATCATTTATAGTTGCTGTTGCGCGACAGCCGGCGACGTCCCAAGTGCTGACCACGCTCACGACACAAGGCCGAGTGGCAAACAATTTGGCGCCAAGCGGGATTCGAATCACAGTTGGTACCCCCGGTAAAATTCGACCGGGGGTAGGTCATGGGATAGGAAGGGTGGGTCATGAGGTGGGGATGGGGTAGGTCATAGGGCAGAAGGGGGTAGGTCATCGGTCCCCGGCGCCGGGGACCGATTTTTTTAGAAGGTCTAATTCGCCAAACTGCGGAGGGGGTGGGTCATAAAAACAAAGATTTTGGACCGGGGTCTGTGCAACTGTGATTCGAACCCTTTATAGTCTTTATATTTTTGGTAAACAAATGGACAAATTTGGAATTTTTAGTGGAAAAATTCAAATTTTGAACATTTGATGAAAAATCATAATATGGTCCATTTTGATATTTCTTAACTTTTTTCAAAAATTTTTGACAACAACATAGAATACCAATGGAAAATGTTTTTCAATTTCGACAGGAGTCTCTCCTCTCGCTCTAAAAATTCCTGATTTTCCCGAAAAAACCAAAAGTCATAAATTCATAACTCCATAAAAATTTCAACATAACAAAAGAGTTTTTTCAAAACAAAATCCGATCAAGTCAAAATTTGAGCGCGACAAAATCTCTTTCCAAATCCCCTTCCGCTTGACTAAACACATGTCACTGTCACCTCTTGAAACGAAAACCGAAAGGAACAGGATGGACTCACGTTTTCAAAAAATAGGTTCTTGTTGGATAGAAAAAACAAATCCGCCGAAATTTCTCGCTAGATCAGCAAAGCTATTGTGTACACAACAGTTTATGCCACGCAAAATTTTTCCGATTTTCAGCAAGACAAAATTAAAATTTCGATAGAAAAAAATAAAGTAAACATTTATGAAATGTCTGAATAAATAATAAAAATATTTTGTGTCTGTAATGCCAGGGTTATCAGTGAACTTGTGTAAGCACAACGAACACCAAGGTACAAAGTTTGCGAGTGCTATGGCCTTGGCAGCGTGTTCCTACACAGACAGATGGATGAGAAGAACGACAAGGTAAAAGAAAAAATGAAAAAAGTGGACAGAAAAATGTTTAATTGACCAGATAGGCTGATTTTTAATATGAAGGTCAAAAACGTCAAACCATTAGAGTTTTTTTCAGCTGAATGTGTGGTCGCTACGCACATGGACAAGTGGGTTATAGTTAGTTTACGCGCCACACGGCGGTGTTTGTGCTAAATTAGGAGGAAATTCGAAATTTTAAAAACGAGTCATGCCATTCGACTCACTCTAGACGAGTTGAAAGAATACCATAACATGGGGATTTCCATCCCGAGTGATGGCTGAATGGCTAAAGTGACAGATTTGCAGTTTATATCTAGGGTTCGAATCCCGCTTCGAATTTAATGGCATGACTCGTTTTATAAAATTTCAAATGCCCTCCGATTTTTAACAAAAAAACCGCCATGTGTTTAGACCACCAGGTTTGATCCCGTTAGAGTAATATTTTTAATTTTCAAGAAAAAATGATAGGCAAAAATTCTACGAAGTCGAATTTCCTAGTAAGTTTTCGAAAACTTTAAATTTACGATTAGGACTTAGCCCGCGAGCACTTTTAAGAAAACCCATCGATAAAATCGCCAATTGTTCTCCATCACGTTCCACTACGTCATATTCTACATAAACACCTCGTGCTTCTCAGACAAAAAAAGTTTCATTTCGTGAACAAAAGCATTGTTAGAGGTCCGACAAAACAAGGTTTCTAGATTGGACAATTGTTCCAAAAAAAGATTCACCTCAAAAAAATCATATGGTGTAATAGGATATATGTTTGTCTCAAAATTTTAAAAAGGTCAAGATTCAAAAAATTTGAACTTTGAAAACTATAGACTGGGACCGTATGGCTCAATGGATAGTGTTACAAGAGAAAAAATGAATGGAAAAAATTCTTTTTTGTTAAAGGAAATGATTTCACCCAAATTTCTTATTTTTCAATAAAAATCGCAAAATTGCCATTTTTGTGGCGAGTAATAAGCATAAACGACCCCACAAACGGAACTCATCATCCAGGAACATAAACTCATCCAGTTTGCGCTAGACATCAAAATTTAGCCACATGCAAATTCCGTTCCAGACCTACTATTAAAGAAGCAATTCCTTTCTCTTATCCTCTAATATTTCCCTAGTGGACTCAACTGTGTCTGGTGCAAGGATTGGCTGAAAATGTTCAATAGCGGCGATTTTTATTTGCAGAAGGCGAAATTACACACGGAACGAAACTACGAAACGCAACTATCATTAACTAAAACTCTTTTCTTTGAAATCTTTTCGCTTCCGCGGGAGAGAACCAAACGCGTCACGGACATTTGTGTCCAATACTATGCAAACTTATCAAAGTGGTGAATGACAAGTCTTGATAGAAGTGATTATAAAGTGACAGAAAGTAAAACATTAAAATTAAAAATGGTATCCTCCCAAAAAAATTCATATGGATATAATGTTTCCATATCACGGGATTCGAACCATAGCCTATAAAATACAAATCTGTCACTTTAGCCACTCGGCCATGAGCTCGGAATGGAAACCCTATGTTATGGCAATCGTTCTGCTTGTCTCATTAAGCTGAGCAGAATGGCGTGATTCGTTTTTAAATTTTCAAATTTCCTCCAATTTTAGCAAAAAACCGCTATGTATCATGTTCTCATGCAAAAAAACTAAAATTTTACGGCCTAGCAGGATTGAACCATTTGAATATAAGGCGAGACGCTCATCAAGTCACTATGGGCTATGACTTTTCCTATTTTTCTTAACTCTCCTATAAAATAAAATTGGTTAACCAAAATCAAATGCAAAACATTTGATCAAATATAAAAAACCTGTCTCATATACGCATCTGACTCGACTAAATGAGGTGACCACGATGGGTTTCCACATAAAAAGGGTCATATTTATCTATGCATTTATTTATTTAGAACGTGACAGACGTATGGTCTCGCTAAATAGAAAAATTGCCATGTGCAAAAATGTCCACGAAATTGTACTATTTACACATTTTTATCGGTTTATCTTAAGTACATATAATGTTTAATGCATATAATTATGACCTATGATCTAAAAATAGTTCAGTATGTCGTTGAAAATTTACGAAAATTATTTGAAGATGTTGAAGTAACAAAGACATTTTCTGTCTCTTTGCTGTTTCTACTTTAGAATGTTAATGTGTACAGGGTGTTCAATAATTTATTCTCTATTCTGAAATAGCATGGTTAAAAACGGTGATTCCCAAAAATCAACGGAAGCTATTTTTTCCTTCACTGTATAGGGAGATTTCAAGATTTGTATTAAATTAATTAAATTTAAAGCCCTAGCTTAGTCAACTAAATCCGCTCGTGATTATGTATTATGTAGCTCATTGAATTCCTGAGATCATGCCGAACAGCTTTGTAGAACATCGATTTTTATGGAAAAATTTCTGCGGTGAAGAAAAGCCATGTGAAACTCGTTGTTTTCATTAATTGAACTTTTAGTCATGATATTTTCGAAAACAATGAGTTTCATAGGGTTTTTCTTCATCACAGAAATTTGTTCATAAAAAGTGATTTTCTACAAAATTGTTGCTCGTGATCACAAAAATTCAAAGAACTATCGCTCAGACCAAACGGAATAGACCAAAAAATTGTGTGGTCATAACCGTGAAAAGTCTCTATTTTTTCGTATTTTCGCGTTATATAATCGAAATTAAAGGCTTTTTCAATAAAATATTTCCCTAAAAAACCTAATGATAGAGACTTCATGAACCATCGGACAATTGGATTTAAACTCGATTTTTGGCGAATTTTTGAAAGTAGAGAATAAATTATTGAACACTCTGTATATTTAGACAATAAGGAAGGGTAGACACTAATCAAAAGAACTTTTCTCTCCCAAAAATCTAATACACCTTACAAGTAAACAAAATATTACACATTTTCAATATTTTCAAAACAAAAGTGTGAAAAGTCAAGCCTTACAAAATTGTTTTCCCGACTAAAAACTTCACTAAGGACGTCCACTTCACATAAAAACTCTTAACGCGCTTGACTTTACAACTATGAGCCGGTCATCCGCTGGTCAGGCTGCCCGTTGGTCAATCTTTAAATGTGTGCTTTAAAGGATACACATCAGGCTATTTAGAGGATTAAGAAGATTATATGAGCGCGCGGAGGGATTGTAAAAGAGTGTGTAAAAGTAGGGGACCTTGAGATTTAGAAAATTTACAAATATGATGAAAATCAATATAAACATTTTGAAAATAAGAGCATGCTTTCTTACTTCTCGTATAGGGCATTTCCGCCATAATGAAAAACTTATCACCCATAGTGAAGTAGCAAGCGTCTCACTTTATACTCAACGGGTCAAGAGTGATAATTCGAACCCCTAACTCGAAATTTTTTTGATAGATGTCAAAAGTGACCCCTTCTCGTAAAATCTGCCATAGAATTTTACCTTTCATGTTTTCCCTAGAAGCTCTATCTTCTAACAAATATGACTTATAGCCGATTCTTCGACACAGTTAGGGATCGCGACTATATGTCTCAATGGATAATGTTTCAAAAAAAGACAACAAACAATTTCCGACAAAAACCGCATGACACATAAAACGCTCCTAGCACATAAAAAATGCATTCAACCACGCGACACACGTCTGGGGAACCCTTGTTTCTTTGTTGGCTAACAATCAAGTGATCGTGATCGCCTGGTCTGCTGACTTTATATATATATTTTTTTGTGTAAAAACGTGGTCGCTTAAAATAAACCACGTGGTGAGTCGAGGAAGAGAATTCGTGGTATGATTTTTTATGCATGGCCTGAGAAATGGCTGATAGTAAAGTGTAAAACTAAACACAATAACGATAAATTAGATTAGAAAAAATGGCCATGCCATGTGACTATGTCTTATGGTAACGGTCGTTCTTTGAAAAGGTGCAAAACATTTCGATCAGTCTAAAAAATAAGGGATCATTGAGAAAATTTTTCATTTTTCTGGCTTTAGGGCACAACACACCGAAATGCCAAAAAGGTACAGGCAACGGTCAAATTTAAAAAAGTTTTGTCAATCGACTCAGCTCGACGAGCGCTTCAAAACGAGTACCATATCATGGGGTTTCGGGAAGGAGTTTAACCCATGGCCGAATGGCTAACGTGCTCGGCCTTCAATTATAGGGAGAGGGTTAGATCCCGAGCCCAAAAGTTATTTTTAATTTTGCTATCAAAAACATGAAAATTTTTGCATATCCACATTTTTATGCGGGGAACACGATGAAGCTATATTTTTCCATGAAACTTTTGGAAAAATCGAAAAATCTCAAAAAACTCTAAAACTTTTTTCTCCAACTTTCATGAAATTTTTTGAAAAATAATAGTGCCATCGTGTTCCCTGCATAAAGATATGGATATGCAAAAATTTTCATGAACCCAAGCGAATACAATTTGTAGTCGTGTCTAGAGTTTCTATCGGAATGTAATATGGCCGTCGATGATGAAAAGTTTTAGAGCCTGGTCAAATATAGATCCCCTTCAGTCGATATGGTGCAGGGTATGCCAGAGAACATG
>OZJO01030098.1:0-23858 GCA_900406225.1 Acrobeloides nanus | reverse complement strand
TGGCCACCCTGTAATATCAAATAAAGTTTGTGAACAAAGAGGTAACGCCCCATATCGAGAAGAGGCGTTAGTCATTTAGATGTCGTCTAAAATCCGGAAAAAACACTAATCCTCTAAATAAAAGAAAGCTGATTTACTATCATAACATGAATTCTTCGTCTTATTTCCAATCTCTCAATTAATTCGAATTGAATGAGTTGAAGAGCGTTGCCTCGGCGACCTCGACGCCTTGTTTTCGTCAACTATAAAACGAAGAACGGACATAACGCCGACGATAAAGGCATCCGAAAATTTTTAATCTATGTCGTGCTTGAAATAGAGGTTCGTAAGTAATTTGTGCGTAAGTTGGTTGCATGAGTGTAATAAATTGAGCTCATAAACGGAGGTCACTTTATGCGGTTTCACAGGCTTATTATTAATAAGAGAGAGAGGTAGAGTGGACAGGAGACAGGTGTTTATTTTTTGCAAATATTTTATGTATTTTTCAAAAATCGAAAAATTCGACGTCAAAAATTTTTATTGATCACCCCATGAAAATTTGTTGTCTGGAAATGACCCTTCTAGGGGTAAAAACATGTGGGGGAGTCCGAATTTGACATTTTCAAAGCGAAAAAATGCTTCCCTGATTCAGAGAATACGTATTATATATTGAAACGAAAAGTCGCAAAAATGCGATTTTTGCCTAAAAACGACCCCTTTTGGGGATAAAAATATCGGGGAATCTGAATTTGACATTTATCAAATTCCTCAGATTCAAAAAAGCTGTATATCGGCGCGAAAATTCGAGAAATCATTTGCTAATTGGATTAAATTTTGGTTAACTATAATATGAATATAAGAAAAAGCGTTGTTTTTAGACCAAAATATGTTATTTCCTCGAATTTTCGCGTCGATATACAGCTTTTCTTGAATTCGAGGAATTTGATAAATTCGGATTCTCCGCACATTTTTACTCCAACAGGGATCGTTTTTAGGCAAAAATCGCTTTTTTGCGACTTTCGCTTCAATACACAGGCTTTTCTTGAATCAGGGAAGCGTTTTTTTGCTTCGAAAATGTCAAATTCAGATTCCCTGCATGTTTTTAATCTTATTAGAGGTCATTTCCAGAAATAATTTTACACTCGGGGTTTCAATCTAACGTTCCCGAGATCGTCTGTACAAAAGACAAACAAATATTACACGTTTTTATAGTATTGGGTTGTTCCATAATTTTCCGGATTTTTTACATGAATTTTGACCGGAAATTTTTTCTAAAACGACTTATATAGTGGTAATTGTATCGATTGCGCGAATTCCTGAAGCGTGAAAATGCTTGCTTGACCCTGATTCAGGGAACGGAGTAGGCGTATTGAAGCGAAAATGAACTAAAATTCGAATGTTCGCCGAAAAACCGGCTGTCTAGGGGGTTTTTCTAGGCGAAGAATCGATGGCACGCATTTTCAAGTCGTTCAAAAATTTCCCTGACACTTATTTAAGCGATTTTCGTACCCCTACATGGGGTATACTCGCTAAAGAGGTTTCATGCCGAAAATCGCTTAAATAAGTATTAGGAAAATTTTTGAATGATTTGAAAATGCGCACAATCGATTCCCCGCCTAGAAAAAACTCCTAGACAGCCGGTTTCCGGCGAAGATCCGAATTTTTCTTTAATTTTCACTTCAATACACCTACTCATTCCCTGAATCAGGATCAGCGGAGAATTTTCAAGGTTTGAGCAAAATTCATTTTTAAGCAAAAATTCGATTTTTGAACATAGAGTATAATGCAATAAATTTGTCATTTTAGTAGGAAAATGCAAGAAATTTGTCATTTTAGCTAGGATAATGCAATAAATTTGTCATTTTAAAGTTTTTGACGTAAGTAAAAAAATTGAATTTTCCGTTATTAACACCTTTCTTAGAAGATTCAATTTGCTTTATACTTCGACTCCATTTGCGTTAAAGCAATTTTGGGACTTCAAAAATATGCTAAAAATAAAAATCAGTAAATTTTCTTTTTAATTCGTTTGTTGTTTCATACATATTCATACAGGGTGTATCGCGAAAAAAACCCAGAATTTTGGCGATTTTTTCAAGTTTTTTTTCGATCCGAAAATTTTTTCAAAAATCCTAAAAATGATCCCCGGGGTAATTTTATGCGGTAAATTGATTGCGCGTATTTCCAAAGCTTGACAACGTTTCCCTGAATCAGAGAATCGGCGTGTGTGTATTGAAGCTAAAATTGAAAAAATTTCTATTTTCGCCCAGAAAGCTTCTAGGGGTAATTTTATGCGAGGAATCAATTGCGCGCATTCCCGAACCATGAAAACGCTTCCTTGATTCAGGGAATGGAATTGATGTGTTGACACGAAAATCGAAAAAATTTCTATTTTCGCCCGGAAAGCGTCTATCTGGATGTAATTTTATAATGAAAATCGATTGCGCGCATTCCCGAATTTGAAAATGCTTCCCAGATCCTAAATCAAAGAAAAATTGATGTGTTATAGCAAAAATTGGTCATCGCTTCAATACATACTCCGATTTCCTGATTCAGGGAAGCTTTTTCAATCTTCGGGAATGCGCGAAATCGATTCCCCGCATAAAATTATCCCTGTGTGGGTCATTTTAAAAATTTTTGAAAAAAAATTTCGAGTCGAAATAATATGAAAAAATCGCCCAAATTCCAGTTTTTTTATACACCCTGTCTTTACTTTTCTTTGACGTGGATTTTTTCTTTCGAGATAATTGCGTTTGGAATCGAATTGGAATCGGAGAGCAAAAAAGTAATATATATTACTTTTTTCAATCAGTTCTTTGTCGAATGCGCCCGGAGAAGGGGAGAAGAAGAGGTGAGTGTAGAAAGCGCTCGGAGCGGAAGGGGGGGGGAGAATTTCATACTCACCTCTTCTCCCCTCCGAGCCTTTAGCGCTCGGCTTCGTAGTACTAAATTTTTTATAAGTTAAAGTACTAGCCCAGTGGGAAAAAGTTGCCAATTTTTGTTGATATTCGGAAAGTTCATGAAAAATGGAGCATGTTTTGTTTTTACGGCATGTGTCTGAATCGTCGTAATTTTTGAGATAATTGCGTTTGAAATTATTCATGTTTTTCGTTGTAATACACAAACTTTTTTGAAGTTTTTTGTGTGAAGAATTCGAATTTTTTATGAAAAATTGATTTTGTGAAAAATCGACTTTTGTTGGGAGGGGATCCTCTACACCTTTAGATTAAAGTACAGTATTCTATTCAAAAAGTTTGTGTATTACAACGAAAACATGAAAATTTTCAAACGCAATTATTTCGAAAACTACAACAATTCGAGGTTGTCGTAAAAACAAAAAATGCTCCATTTTTCATGAACTTTCCCCGAATATCAACAAAATTTGGCAACTTTTTTCCTACTCGACTGGTCCTTTAAAGGTGAAGGCTACTTCAATAGCCTTTACTTTTCGGTTTTATTTTGAGATGCTATGAATATTTTCAACGATGCTGCGTCAATATAGCACCAAAGGTATTCAAAATTTCGACTTGTCGACTTCAAAAAAAGACTTTTCTTCGTCAACTACTATAATTGGTTCGGGTGAAAATTGTGATATTGTTATTAAGGTAAATTGTAAAAAATGGCCCCCTGAATCAGGAAAAGCGTTTTTCACTTCGAAAATGTTAAATTCGGATTCCTCGCATGTTTTTACCCCAAAGAGAGTCGTTTTTAGACAAAAATCGCATTTTTGTAACTTTTCGCTTCAATACACAATACGCTATCCTGAATCAGGGAAGCGTTTTTTCTAGATAAACTAGTTAAAGGACCAGTCCAGTTTTGAACAAAAATTTTTAAAAGAAAATTCAAGTTGGGGGCATATCAACTTTTACGTTGGAAGTAATTTGTTTTGAACTTTTTTGTGTATTGAAACGAAGGGATTGACGACATTTAAATTCCTGATTCAAGAATTTTGTATTGAAACGAAATGTTTTAAAAAATCCATTTTTATAAAGATTATAAAATTTACATAAAAATTCAATTAGAGAGTTTTATTCGCCTCAACGAGACGAATAAAATGACACTAAAATTATCCAATTTGAACAATGTTTTGAATTATTGAAACGAAAACCCTGATTCATGGTTTTCGTTTCAATAACCCAAAACATGTTTCAAATTCGATAATTTTGGTGTCATTTTATTCGTCTCGGCGAGATAAAAAAATGCTGTATTTTTTCCAAATGTTCAAGGATTTTGAATTTTATAATGATTTATCCAATCGTTTCAATAAACAATTTGATTGATCCACAAGCTTTTCGCTTCAATGTTCAAACTCATTTGAAAATTTTTTTTCGCAATTTTACTTTCGCTCATAACTTTTTACCGTTAGATTTTCAAGTAGTGCCGTAAAAGCAAAAAATGCTTCAAATTTTGTGCTCTATCACGGCGGTGTGACATTTGCGGCCGCGCATTTGCGGCCCCGACATTTGCGGTCCGACATTTGCGGCCTCGAAATTTGCGGCCCGACATTTACGGCCCGACATTTACGGCTCGACATTTGCGACTTAACATTTGCGGCTTCGACATTTGCGGCTTAACATTTGCGGCTTCGACATTTGCGGCCTAAAAATAGGTTTTTTAAAATTTATTTAACAAATAATAATAAAAACTCATTTTTGAGCCGCAAATGTCGGGCCGCAAATGTCGAGCCGCAAATGTCGAGACGCAAATGTCGTGGCCGCAAATGCGCGGCCGCAAATGTCACACCGCCATCTTTTCTACCATGTCTTATCAGTAACAGAGCCATAAAAAAGCGACCGTTTGATTTGTATTTCAACTGTTTCATACATTCATAAAAATCAAAAAATTATTTCAAATGTTTCATAAATTTAGAAACTTTTTATTTTATTAACACTATTTCCGATGTTTCATATAGTTGAGTCCAAATCAAACGACCCATCTTCCATTCCTCTGGTCTTGTTGAAAGATATGAACATATATTTTTTAAGTTTTATACCATTAACGGCCACGATTTCATTTATGGGTGTATCAATTGTATTTTGAAATATCTCTGAGAATTTGTTACCAAATTCTATTAGCGACCACCCATTGGATTCCTCAAAGAAGTCTCTTCAAAAGTGGTAAAAATCACATTTTACCAAAATCGTTTAAAAAATAGAAAATTCGCATAAACCAAACAGTGACATTTTTGGCTAATTTTTGCCAAAATTGTTTTTAGTTTTTCTCACGATCCCCGAAAGTTAGAAAAATGCTTTTGTACACTTTTCCTTGGTTTTCGGGCATGGGGAATCCGAATTTTAGTCCGGTTTTACTTTTGACCTAACCGATGGGATGTTCTGAAAAATTGGCCATATAATTTAATGCCCAATTTTTACCCAAAAATAAAGTTTGCCAAAAACAGGCTTATAACCCTGATATTTACACCCTAAATAAACACTTTTCCATAAAAAGATCGAAAAATAGGGTCTCGGCCGGTAATAGCGTAAAACGTTTTAGATGCCTTCGCTTAAGCGATATTACAATGATTTGAATCTAAACTTCAAAGAATCCTTCAGTGTCTACCTCAGATCTGCCCAAAAAGACCCAACCTTAATATGGTCTCAGATTGAAGAAATTATCCGCCAAGTTTTTGAAAGTCAAAATCTTAACATGCAAAATTCTATAAAGAATTATAAGCACAAAAGGTATGAAGTTTATGGAATTTTTTAGAAATCAAGTTTTTAGGCCATTTTTTGAACTATCAAGATTCGATTTTGTTGTAGATAAAGATCTCAAGGTTTTTTTGATGGAGGTAATAACCCACCTAAACACATATACCATTCAAATTTTAGGCCAATATGTCTCCAAACTTATCTTCTAGCCATTTTAAACATAATAAGCTTTTATATGAACAAGTTCTTCTGAATGTTATCTCTAGTTGGCGTAGCAACTCATTTTCATGGAATAGAACGTCAAACTATTAAGTCAGTATCGATTTTATGCAAATTTTTTTCACTTTTTAGCAAAGATCTTGACCTTATACAAACTCAAGTTTCCGATAAAGATATCAACATTTTCATACAGGAATGTTATGAGAAGAAGTGTGAAACGTGTAAAGAAAGTTTTGTAAGTCCATTTTTTAAAATAATTTTAATATTTTAGGTATGTAAACTGTGTTCTCATTGCATTGAAGATGATCTGCGTGAAGATCTCAGACAAGCATATAGAGAAGAATTGTCAAAAATGAATATGAAAAGAATTATACCATTTTCTGGCTCATATGCTAGGAAATCTTCGAATAACCTATCAGAGAAATTAAAACTCCAAGAAATATGGTTTCTAGACATCTTTTATTCTATAATTATTAGATAGGAAAATAAAAATCATGGGGTTTCACGACTTATTTAAACGTCGGACAATTTGAGCTGTCGGCGGACGCAGTGGAACAATTTTCAATAGGACTCTATCGCCAACCAGAATGCGCAGTTTTCTCTTTCGAATTTTCCCAGCAATTGACGCAAGAATGATTTGATCGTTGTCAAGTTTGACACGAAAAGAGCTAGAAGGTCTGGCTTCGATGACAAGACCTAAAATTTTAAAACCTTTTTTTTATAAATTAAACACGATAATACCTTCGGATGTTATTACATCTCTGGGCGATGGCTCAACCGTAGCAGCTATTGCATCGCCATTATCAACCGGATCATCTTCGGGAGAAGCGGAACAGAATAGGGTGATAATGAAAAAAGATATAAGCATAAAAAAGTATTTGGAGCGCATGATGAAGAATCCTAGATTGAGTTTTCTAAAAATTAGCGTTATTTAAGACCTTAATGCTGTAAAAAGTTTGAGTAAAAAGATTAGAAGTTGAAGAAGACTATTTATTTATGAGCAGAAATGGATTGTGTAAAGTTTAGGAAAAAACCAGTTTTAAGGTTTATAACTCAATGGGCAAAACAGTGTAAGGAAACACGATGTTTGATTGTTTTTGGACGTTTGTTCAATAGATTCAAAAATTTAAGAAACACTTGAAATAAGAGTTCAAAAATCTAGGAAACACTTGAAATAATTTTTTGTAATCCTATGAAACGACTGAAATAAATTTTTTTTAAATACTGATTTATTTATATATGTTTTTTGTTTTAGTTTAGATATGAAGCTTCAAAAGCAAAACAAATGCCGCGTTTCTTTGCGCTGCCTCCTCTTCATTTCCCCTCCTTTGGCACTCGAAGGGGGGATGCATTAAATTTTTCAGACAAATTTTCTATTTTTTAAGCAAAAAATACAATTTTTTTTCTTTAACAAATTTTTGATTTTATAAAAATTCTATTGCCCCTCTAAGCCTACGAAATGGTAAAAAATTAACCAGTGGCGTAGGTTTTTCGATGAAAATCGTGGGGTTCTATCGAAAAACTCGAATTTTGACCCCATAGATGATTTTTCCCGGAAAAGTGATGTTCTACAAAGTTGTTCCTCGTCAATTTTTAGGTATAAATATGTATATTTGAAAATTTTTGACCGTAGAGAAAAAAATTTATATCCATGTTTATGCAAATTTCGATGAAAAATAATGGCTTTTATCGAAAAAATAGGGTTTTTTAATGAAAAAACCGATTTTTCCTCGAAAATAGCGAGACGACATTTTCTTTAGCACACCTTTCTACTACTATTCGTTCCAAAAGTAAAAAAAATGTTGGTGCGGTTTTTGAGGAATTTTGCGGGGGAAAAAAGAGAAAAAGAGACCCACCAAAAGTCGCTTATTCGTTTTTTGGTCTTTTTTCTATATTCTTTAATGGAACACCCTACAAATGATCCACCTTTGTGTTGCTCTTGGTCTAAAAAAAATTCACACGCAAAAATTAAATTTCTAGCTTTTATCTGTCAAATGATATCGAGCAAAAACCTTAAAAATAGGCGTAGGAACACCCAAAAACAAAACAAACATACGCATCCCCAGGGGGGATGCGTATGTTTGTTTTTAAATATTATTTACATTATTGGAATCAATTGTCTTATAAAGATTGATATGAATAAAATCTGCCAGCATACCCATTTTAAAATACCACCTTAGAGGCTATTTTTTTGTATTACTGATATCAAACGATTTTAAAAGTTTATACTTTAACATATTCATATTATATTAACATTTATTTATTTATTTTGATTATATTATTCAGCTTTACTTTCAATATACCCATAAGATACAGTAATACCAGAAAGGATCATGTGAAGTTGTTGAGCGAGTTCTTCAAAAGATGGCCTTGAATCTGGGTTCGCTTGCCAACAACGAAGCATAATTTCATAAGCTTCATTCGTAGCTGTTTGAGGACAGACCATCCGTCGGTCTGTTTTCAAATATTCAATTAGTTCTTCGAACGTGTTTACATCCGGGTATGGAAATTGTCCACAACTGAACGCTTCGAACATCAAAACACCGAAAGCCCAAACATCGGATTTTTCAGAAAATACTTGATCGATCAAAGCTTCTAAACTAAGCCATTTTACGGGCAGCTTCGTGGATAGATTTTTAGTAACGTTCTGCCATTCGTCCATGTTGATAGATAATCCGAAGTCAGAAATTTTTGCATTGAAATTTTCGGTGAGTAGCACATTTCGAGCGGCTAAGTCTCTATGGATTATTTGCTTGGAGGCGATATATTGCGTGCCTATAAATATATTTACACTTTAATGTAGAAGTGAAAATCTCTCCAAGCTCCTCATCCTTAGAGGACATTTTTTTGAGTTAAGTCTATAAAATCATCAATGACAAACGTACCCCTTGCGACTTGCCATAAAATCGAAAAGAAAATCTTGAATGGAAAATAAGTATGGTCCATGATATTTTCTCGAAAATTTTTGACATCTTTCAACAAATCATTGCTAGCCAATTCGACAACCATCACCGGATTTTTGTCCAGGAAACAAATGACAACATGCTAATTATATGTTCATGATATCCAATCTTCTTCATTGACTCAATTTCATTGAACAATTGCTCAGATTCATCGTAGCCGAAACTCGAGGGGTCTTTTACAGCCACCTTGCAGTCTTGGAAATGTTGTGTCTCAATTCGTTTGGTAGCGAGAGTTAGCGGAGAAGGTCCTATAAGGAAACCAAGATAGACCGTTGATGCAGCACCATCACCGATAGGAAATTCGTAATAGACCTTTAGCTTCTTCTTTGATATAGTAAAGCTTTTCTTTGAGATCAATAATTTCTTCAGATGTTAGATGTTTTTGGTCTTTCATTACATCTATAATAAAATCCAATTTTTATGCTTTCGCATTTGATAGAACTAGCAAACTAGCAATAATCCACTTAAAAGAATTAATAAAGCAATTGCTAACAGTATAATCCATAAAACAGACTTTTTACCAGGTGGTTTATAGGGTATAAATTTGGCTTCATATCGCATTAACATTCCTTTCGTATATCCTTCACCTTGAACATATTCAACCTTCATTTCAACGCCGGTAAATGTATAGTTCTTGTTTTCTATTATGGTCTAAAAATGTTTTATTATATCTTAAGTTTTTATTATGAATTACCGCATTATTAGTATCTAAAATAACGTTTCCTCCATTTGTTATTGACAAACTTCCTCCTTTGGATATTCCCGCAAAAATGACTGTAACGTTAAATGTATTAATTCCATTTTTATTTTCGCTCGAAATAGTTTGCATAATTGTTTGAAACTTTGACATCATCTGGTAACTTTGGGATTGTATTATTCCCGTGCCAAAAGCAGAGAATATCTAAAGATGTTTTATTCCTCGTATAGGAGAAAAGTCACATAGCAACTCACAAAGAATCGAGGCGTTTTACAGATTTGAGTTTTGATTTTTGGTGTCTTTTTGAAGCTTGTATAATGTTTCATGGGGGTATGGGAAAATTCAAAATTTTCGAAATCCGATATGGATACCCATAAAAAGTTGAAAAACCTATATATGTTCGGATGTTGGAAGTGTAGGGTCTGTCGCGATGGAGGGTCAGTCACGTTCACTTTGTATGTACGTATGATAGACCTTACAAGGGAGCATCTAATTGGCGATTTTTTACTGTAGAATTTGTCACGCATGAGAACCTAGTGCACAGACGAAGGCCGCGCGCATGATATAAATTACCAGGTGAGTGGCCGAAGGCCGCGCACGTGGTACAAATTGTCCGATGCGCGGCCGAAGCACAGGTGTGCGAGGGGTGATCGGAGACCACCCCCATACGGCCGCATGAGGACCAAAAATACGAAACATACCGTAGCAGGAAGGTCATGCGGTACGTTTTCATGGCCTTTTTATAGTTTTCTCTAAACGTATAGCGTACCGCGCGAAGCGCCGCTAGCAAAAAAGGTCGCCAAACGTACCGCAGTTCCGTCGGTCCAACCCCTCGCACATCGCTGGGCCGAAGGACGCGAACGTTGCACTATTACCCGGTGCGCGGCCGAAGGTAAAAATGAAGTGATCGCGCGTTATCGAAGTGATATAAGTTAATCTTTAAAGGGGAGATACGACAATTTTGGCGCGTTGCGCCGATAGAGATAATGCTTAAATCGAGAAGCGATTTCTTGTGTCGCTAAAATCCTGATGTTTTTATAAGGGCGGTATGCAAACAATTCAGAGTCCAACGTCCTCTGGTTTAATCTAGTATAAAATTATGTACTTAATCATTATTATCGTTAAATTCTAGACTTCTGTATTCAAGATCTAATTCTCCCTTTGTAGGTACTATGAAGGTGATTAATTCGCCATAAATCACGATATTTTTCGGGGCCCTCGCGCGCCGGGGGGGGGGGGGGGGGGGTCGTAATTACGACCCCTATTCAACTATGGTACAAGCTGAGGGATTAAATATGAATATATCGGCACATTTTGGTTCAAGAATACGCTCTATAAGTAATTTATTCTTACTATGTGTTATGAGGAATTTTTTCTATATTATATGTAGAAATATGGATAAGATTCTTAACCCGTTTTTGTTTGAAACCCCCAATGTTAAGATGGACCTCAGATTCAGATTCCTCCCCGCAAAATCCTATATTTTGACTACAAAAACTACCGGGAGTCCACTCACAATACGGCGGATTTCAAATGGCCTCCAAAAATCGAGGTTACGTCCGATTTCGGTGTTCTTGGTGTCGTTGGAATGATCTCGACTACTTGTTTTTTTACAAAAAAGTTCACCCAAAAATATTTATTCCTCGCTTGTTAAAATGAAAAATACGAAAAGAGACATTTTTAGGGTTTTTTGAAGATATTTTTAATATTATATTTTATATATAAAAAAATTATTTTTATAAAAAATTTATTTAATATAAAAAATTTATTTTTAACCTGATCATTTAAAAAATTTTTGCATAATAAACTACATGTTCCGAGGAATATTAATGTTTTTGGAATTATTGAAAATGCCTTTGTCTTTATCGAGAAAATTAATTGTCTATTTTAGTCCATATTAAAAAATTCAAAAAATCATATTTTTTTCAATTAATTCATCAAAGGGCAAATTTTCGTATTTCTCATTTTAACAATCATGAACAAATATTTTGGTGAATTTCTTTGAAAAAAAACAAGTAGCCGAGACCATTCCAAGGATTCCTTAAATTTTTATTATCATTTTTGGAGCGTCCTATATTTAGGATTGCAGCCAAAAATGTGTTAAATTATAAGTTAAAAATATACCATGTTTATAAATTCATCAAGATATGAACCCTCTGATTCCAATGTCCAAGAGCATGGAACTTCAAGTTCAATACAAGAAGAATTAATTCTCGAATTAAAAAATACGCATAATTTTGAATCTTGGTGTTCTAATTCATCTGAAATTTTGCTCAAACAGCAATATTTAGGAGTGTAAATTTTTTTACAGAGATCGAAGATGGTGGCTCGCTCTCTTTTTGGATGTGCTCACTTTTATCGAGTTTTGCGCCTTTTAACCTTACTAATTTATTTCTTTAGAGCCGGCCTTTATTCTTGAGTACTCGAAGTCCAACCAGTATTTGAATCTGTTGTGTTAAAGAACAGAATATCCTGTTGGGGGGGGGGGGGTCATCCAGATATTACGTAATCAAAATTTTCGGTTTTTTGACCCTCCCCCTGTAATCAACTCGTAATCATACTACCCCCCCCCATGATTACGTAATCAATGGCAAAAAATTTTAAATAAAAATCAAAGCCTTATAAACAATTTTTATAACAAAAATATGATATATACGATAAATACTATTTCGCTTTAAATTGAAAAAATTGTTAACGGTTTTTCGAAAAAATTGAAAAAGTTCGAAAAAATAGGAAAAAATTCGAAAAATTGAAAGACTTGAAAAAAATTGAAAAATAGGAAAAAAAATGAAACAAAAAATTTTATACATTGTGATGACGTAATCATTGAACTGATCCCCCTTCCCCCCGTAATCAGCCGTAATCATTTGGCTAACCCCCCCCCCCACGTGATTACGTAATATCTGGATGATCCCTTGTGTCAAAAAAAAACCGCCACATGACAGGTTCCGATTTGTTTAGATGCGTGTGGTAGGAGTTGGGGTGGGGTACGATGAAAATTTCTCAAGGTATGCTTGAATGCTGTAGAATACTGATACTTACCATCTAAACCTTGGCCAAATGATATAGCCCCATTTGGTGATATAAAAACATCATTTTGCTCTTCTGTAAAGTATGGAAAAGCTTGTATTAACGCCAAAGCACTAGATTCTTTCGAATATTCAATAACTTGATCATTTGCCTCCGTTCCATAATCAAATAAAACTGCATTAACACTTATTATAAAGTCACATAGTAACAGCAAAAATACACATAATATTCTTGTCCGAGGCCACCCCATGGGGCGATGAATAATGAGCAAATAAGATTTTTTGCCCAAAAAATTCAAATTATTCTAAAATAATCTATGCTCAAAATTTGAAAAATTAAAAAAATCCTAGAATTTTGATTGAGAAAAATCAGATCTTAGAAGGTAAACAAGAAGCCGAAAGCCATACATGTTTATCGATAAGCAAAAATTTTTTATAAAGTTATTAGTAGACAAACAAAAGACACGGCCACTTTTAGACATGTTTGAGAAGATGTTAGGCAAATTCTGATAAGAAAAGAAAATGCAATCTTGCAATTTCTATAGCACTTAATAATTTACAAGGCGCTCACAACATAGTACTAATTTGGGTCTTTAAAAATATGGTCCTAAGATAGAAATCATAGGTAATATACTTTGCCGAAAATGAAAAGTTGAATAAAAGCAAAAAATGGCTGAAGAATTAAAAGAATAACAAGAGCAGCAAAAAGATCGTTCGACATAGAGGAAAAATCGAATGCATCTGTAATAAAAGGAAAAGCCGAGAAACCTGAAACAATTTCTGTAATATTTGGTAGGCTTTTCGACTTTTATTTAGGAGGTAAATCTTTTTTTTTGTAGAACAATGGGCTAAAAACGGTGCTAAAACTAAACATTTGGACCGCCTTATTATGGAGTCTACTTTTGGTAGAATCTATCTTGGTAGATCTACTTGTGATTGAAAAATTAGATTCTACCATTCTACTTACACAACTTCTACTGGTAGACCAAAAACACTTTATATCGAGGTTTGGCTGTACAATAAAGTTTACTCAATCAATTTATAATTTTATTAAAAATAACAAATATAAATTATACAATTAGTATCCAAAAAATTATTTTAAAAAAATTAGCACCCATCTAAATCTTTGACATTATCAGGGCAAGCACATTTGGCTCTGAGTTGGCCTGGCAAGCAGAGGTAGTTGCAACCACCGTTATTTTGAGTACATTGAGAAGCAGCTAGAAGTGATCACAATAGAAAGCCAATAACTTTAAAGTTTCTTACTTCCATGGCATTTACTAGGAACACTTATAATCCCATACAGTTTTCCACCACCACCTGTACTCGGAACAAATGAGGTATAATCGGCACCATAAATAGTGACGGAATGTATCTTGTGGCTAAATTTTTCATTTTATTATAATTTGAAATGTTTTTGTTAAAATTACTCTTTCCAATCAGTCCAATAAAAGCGTTCATCGTTTCTGATAGTTAAGCCGAATGGATATTCGAGAGGGGCATAGACGACGCGGCGATTTCGCCCGTCAAGTCCAATGCAAGAAAGTCTAAAAATTTCAGAGTGAGGCAAAAAATGTGTAAAGAATGCGCCACAACAAGATCAATTTAAAATAGTCTCTTTATGTGTTGAATTGTTTTGTATATTAGCGCAAAATCTCTGTTATTGTAATTTCATTCTGTCATCTCTTTTGCCAGTTTATTTGTATCTATCGTGTCTTTTTTATTAGATTACGTCACATTGTTTTTACGTCGCATTATATTACGTCGCATCGTTATCGTTTTGTTTTTTTCGCGCATTCTTTTTCTTATCGCGCATTGCGTTGTTATCGTATTGTGTTTTTATTAAAGGGCTTTTGGTGCAACGGATGCGAGTTCTGTGCTGGCTGCTGTGCCATTAGTTCCTTGCGTTTAGTTTTTCATATTGTGCCACGTTAATTTACTTCTTTCTATTCTTGCTGCCGGCGTTTTGCAAAGTAAAGGTTTGAGAAGCTTCTTTTTCTAAAGAGCTCCTGCGCCGTTTCTTTAAATGTATTATTTATGAAATGTGTTGCTAAACTTTTACTGTTGTTTTTTTATCGTTTTTGGTTGTAAATTCAAACAAATAAAGTTAAAGAAAGTTGCAGTTTGATATTTTTATCGGGTTTGCACCCGCGCTTATTTCCCTATTTTAGACCGTTTAGTTCAGCGTCACGAGAATTCAGAAGCTTGGTAACGTTTACTCCACAAACCGATCGCGAAGACCTGCGGAAATCCATTGCGTGTTGGGCGGAAATAAAGTTCGAGACCGATTGCGTGGACCTGGTGGAAATCCATTGCGCTTTTGATGAAATAAAAGGTCAGTGATTGCAGATAAACCCCAGGGAGATAAACTAAAACTTCGGATTTTTACAAATGCACTTTTTATGGTTTATTGGGTTGTTCGAGAAGTATTGTGGGCCCAAACAATATATTTAAATTCGGCATTTTTTGCTCGTTTTTGATGAACTTTTTTCTCAATACTATGCAAGAGTGTATGCTAAATACGATCTAATCAGTCGTTTTGAGCGTAACTCATGTTTTCGTGTCAATATACAAACTTTTTAAAGAATGAAAGTTTTTCAATGGTGTAAATTAATTTTAAAATGTTAATATTTAGCTATAGAAGTCGATTTTTGACGAAATTTTCGAATGCATTAGAGTTTTTCTAGTCGAAGAATCGATTGCGCGCATTTCCAAGACCAAAAAATATTTTTCTGACTCTGAAAAAAATTCAATTTTATAAAGAAAACGGCTAGGTGGGGCAATAAACCTATTCTGAACCACTAGAGGTCGGTCGAAATTGTCATCAAAAATTCGATTTTATAAGAAAACGGCTACCTTTGACTTCCCGCATCAACCCAACACAATTCTTGTCTACTTTGCACTATAGCTAAGCCATTGGGCAAGTGAATATCTGAATTGACGAAAACTTGATTATTTGAACCATCCATATCAATTCGACCGATTCTAGGGGTTTCTCTATGCCAGTCTGAGTAGTAGACATGCCTAAAATGAATTTTTGTTCTTTTGGTATATAAGAATTGCGGGGGGACAGGGGCATAGGCAAAGGGGGGGGGGCACGGTGTATCAAAATTCTGAAAAGGTGTAGGCAAGGGTTAATTTATAAAAAAATGTCAATACTATTCAGCTCGCTGAGCACTTCAAAATGAGTACCATATCATGGGGTTTTATGGGTTTTACCCATGGCTAAGTGGCTAACGTGCTCTGCCTTCACTCATAGTGCGCGTTTTCGATCCCGTGTCCAAAAGTCATTTCTTTATTTTGTTGTCAAAATTCATGAAAATTTTTACATATTCACATTTTTATGCGGGGAAACATGATGGCGCTATTATTTTTTATAACAAAATTAAAAAAATGTCTTTTGGACGCGGGATCGAACCCCGCCGTATGAGTGAAGGCAGATCACGTTAGCCACTCGGCTACTGGTATAACCCACAAAGCCCCCATGATATGACACTCGTTTTGAAGCGCTCGACGAACTGAGTCGATTGGCGACATTTTTTAAATTTTGACCTTTGCCTACACATTTTCGGAATTTTGGTACGCGTTAGGGAGTATATTATACTTGAATGCTATAGTCCGTTTCTACCCAAATGAAAAAAGTCCGAACGAGATGGCCAAGTGGTCCAAGACACTGACTGTCCGATTTGGCAAGTTAAGCAAATTAGGCCCGTCGATTCAACTCCACGAGGGTAAAAATTTTGGTCAAAAAACTTTTTCAGGAGCAAAAATGTTTCGCTCCAACTTTTGAAAAAAGTTTTTTTCTTGGGATCGAATCGATGGACCCAACGTTGCTTAACTTGTCAGATCAGAGCCTTGAACCACTTGACCATCTCGTTCGGACATTTTTTCTTTTTGAGCAGAAACGAACTTTAAGACAACATTTATCCCACCTATGATTCAAATCAATTTCCACTGCTCTTGGATTGACTAAACCTTCTGTTAACAAAGCTTTTTGATACTTTCCATCCAAGCTAACTACTCCAATTTCATCCTTGGTACTAAAAAATTATTTTTTTAAAAACAAATTTTTTTGCCCAAACCTGTCTGCATAATACAAATTTCTTGACGACCAATCAATAGCTATGCCTTCAGGACTTTTGAGTTCATTTTCGAAAAAGGCTTTCACATCAGTTCCATTCAAGGCTGCTGTTCTAATGGTATGGCCTGAAAAGTAATAGAAAAAATTGCGAAAATTATTTTAACTACCTGAAATATCAGACCAATAAAGTCTTTCATTGGTGCAATCAAAATCAATGTCAACAACGACTTGATGAGGGACAACAATGAGCTAAAAATTGGTGCATAGTAGAAAAAGTGTCGATGGCGCAGGAGCAAATGGCCCAAATCCCATCTTTTATGGGAAAGGTTCGGTCCCGGGGTCGAAATTTGAATTTTGGATGATTTTTTTACTACATATTGAACTTTTTTCTTACCTGTCTTCCAATAATTTCTGGATTGACACTTCTATGGATTATGGACATGCCTTTTCCAACAAGAAGGGTATCGGATCTTTGTTCAGAAACAGCTAAAATTTACAAAATTGGTATACAGGGTTATAAAAAACCGGAATTTGGGCGATTTTTTCATATTTTTCGACCCGAAATTTTTTTTAAAAATGACTCTATTAGGACTAATTTTATGCGGGGTGCACGCATTCTCGAAACTTGAAAACGCTTCCCTGATCCTGAATCAGGGAATCGAAGTGTGTGTATTGAAGAGAAAATCGAACATGTACTAATTTCTCTGAATCAGGATCAGGGAATTGTTTTCAAGCTTTGGGAATGCGCGCAGTCAATTTTTTGCATAAATTTACCCCCAGAAAATCATTTTCAGGCAGAAAATTTAAAAATTTTTGATTTTCGCTTCAATACACACTCTGATTTCCTGATTCAAGGTCAGGAAAGCGTTTTCAAGTGTAGGAAATGCGCACAATCGATCTCTGCATAAAATTAGCTCTAATAGGTCATTTTGAAAAAAGTTTCGTGGCGAAAAAACATGGAAAAATCACCCAAATTCTGGTTTTTTATACACCCTGTAAATGGCTAAAAATTAGAAGAATTACAATGGCAAACGCGCCCATTTCCATGATATCCATAATTACAGTTACAAACATAAAACCCTCTTCCATCCGGGACACATTGGGCATTTGAATCGCAAAGAGAACGGTCCAAGAAACAAGAAGCTAAAATTTTGCTAAAAATATCTATTGACACTCTTAGTCCGCACATGACCATTAGGAAAAAAATTTTCATTTTTCAGGTTGGGAGGAGGAGAGTTAGACTTGAACATTGGAGAGAGGCACTGCTTCAGTACCCCTCTCCCCCTTCATGGCTACGGGTCTGCTCTAACTAGTGGATATGTGGCAATTTTTTCCCCAAGCGGGAAATACTTTAAACCAATAAGAAAATTATCATTTTTACCTTCTCGAATACAATTCGAATAGCCATCTCCACTATATTCAGCCTTGCATACACAAGAATATCGCGATTCTTGGCGATTATAGACACAATTCGCATCAACATGACAAATTCTAGGGTCTTGGTCGCATGTGGTAGCTTGAGGTTGTGTTGGTTGGGCTGGTTGAGCACCACTTCCAATATGGGGTTGTTGGGGTGCTTGAGGAGGCTGAGTTGGCGGTTGTGGGTAGCAAGTTCGTCCATCTCCGATATAGCCTAAAATTTAATGTTTAGCTGTTATGCAGTATTGTTTTACCTTGAACACATTTACAAACATATGCACTTTCATATGAACTATATGCACATTCTGCATCTCGCGCACAAGAACTTGTGTCAGCCGGAGTACATTGATCTAAAAAATCATATTTCCCCAAAATATGCTTTTAAAAAACCAGGGGCCCGTTGCTTAATTTCGGAACCGGAAGTCGAATCCCGAAACCGGAAGTTGAAACCGGAGATCGAAAGTAAAAACTTCGACTTCTGGTTCCGTACCTTCCTCCCCAAACTTGAAAAAATTTTCTCCTCTGAACCAAATTACGGCGCTGCTTCTAGCCCATTAAATCTCTTACCGGACGGTTCGCATCGACTCACGCCATCACCTCTATGCCCTGGTAAACATTCACAATAATATTTTCCTTCCGTATCTCTCAAAACACAATGCCCATTTTGGTGACAATCTGTTTGGTCACGACACTCTTTTACTGTATCTAAATTTGAAAAATGGGGTGTATTAAAACGAAAATTTGGAGAAAGAATACCATATAGGTTTCTGTTGTCTTGGATGATTATGGTGCAGAATCGGCCATCACCTTCATATCCGTCAATGCATTGACAAATGCTTTGTTGCCGATCGACGTCGTAAACACAACGAGCACTCGGATCACAGCCGAGTTTTTGTTCACATGTTTGTTGGTCTTGAGCTAAAAAATAAACAATTTTGTATCAACAAAAGTTGTGAATGGATGGAAGAAAGCTTTAGTTTTTTGTGTTAATTTTACACAGGGAAAAGCAAGAAACCGATTTGAATCAATTTGGGATGTTGTCGAACAAAATTTTTTTACCAACAGAAAAATCACATATCTAGCTTATTTTTACTTCTCATACATTCGGACAAAGTACTCAACTTGGTTTAGACATTGTTCGCGCGTATAAAGACGACAAAGAAGAAAAAGAGGAAATTTGGCTATCTTGCTACACAAAATAAAATCAGCAGTTTGTATGCTAGCTATCTTTAATCGGTGCGTTGTTTACTTATGTTGTAATTTTTTATTTCTAAGATTCAGTTCTATTCCATATTTATGAAATAAGTTCAAAAATTGATAAACCTTATTAAAAAATTAGAGGGTACATATGTGAATATTCAGTGGTTAATGGTGACGTGTGACGGCACGACACGTCCGTCATATGTGCTCTTGGGTGCCGGCACATGTGTCCGGCACGTGCCGGGCACACGTCACATGTCCTGTAGTTTAAACGGCAGAAGGTTATTTCAATAAGTTTTTGCTCTTTGATAAGTTCGACAGCAAAACCAGACACATTCAAATTTTTATTCAAAAATAAATAAAAATTTCAATGTGTATGGCTTTAATGTCGAACTTATCAATGAGCAAAAACTTATTGAAATAACCTTCTGCCGCTTAGACTAATATACATGTGACGTGTACCCGGCACGTGCCGGGCACATGTGCCAGTGTGTCACATTTGTCAACCTTAGCATGTGACGTGCCCATGACACATGTGCCGGCATGTCACACTTGGACACATGTGTCAGGTGTGACGTGACATGCCGGCACATGTCACCGTTAACCTCTTGTTATAACTAGTACTCAGAGCTCGGTCTCTGGATACTCTCAGGATGTCACTACTTTTCATCCTTAGATATGGCACAAGGATTTTTCCAAATTTCAATCACAGAAGAATCTAAGAAAAATGCGGACTTATCACAGAAGACAAAGTTTTACAGAATGAACTTTGCGGCGAATCTTGTCAAAAAATGACTCCTTCGGGGAAGGGCTTGGAAATTCGCGCAATCGATTTCTCGCATAGAAAACCCCCCAGAGGAGTCATTTTCGACAAGATTTGATGTAACGCTCAAAAGCCGGAAAATTATGGCACTAGGACGGAACGTACCTTACTGATAAGTTAGGTCCTGAACGTAACTTAGTTATGTCCGGAACCTAACTTACTTTTTTGAAAATTTTTAAAGTATAATAACTTTTTTGCCTTAAGGAATTTTGACATGGGATCTTGGGCATTTTTGTAGGTCGCATCGAGATCTACAAAAATGTCCAAGACCCCATGTCAAAATTCCTTAAGGCAAAAAAGTTATTACACTTTGAAAATTTTCAAAAAGTAAGTTAGATTCTGGACATAACTTACCGGTAAGTTACGTTCAGGAACTAACTTACCGATAAGGTTCCGTCCTAGTGCCAAAATTATTGATTGATCCAATATTTTTTTCTTGTAATATAATCTTTGATAATTTAATAAATTTTTTGCTGATTATTCACAAACAGCCGGCAACCGAATGCGGTCGACCACTCTTGCTCTTCGTTCGAGGCTGCCGAAAAGTCAGTGGCGGAATTCACATATTTTTTTCGCTCGTCCTGTTTGTTTGTGCATAGCCACACACATATAAAATGCTCACGTCACAAACGCTCCTTTCTCTTGGTGCAGAGGTTTTATTAATCTGCGGCCTCCATTCTTTTTCACATCTTGTCGTTCTGCATTTATAAATGCTGATATTTTTTTATTCACGTGTGCAAATTTTTTTACAAGCATTTTTGTAGCTTGAAAATGCTTCTATGATCCTGATTCAGGGAAAGGAGTTGGTGTATTAAAGCGAAAATGAACTAAAATTCGAATTTTCATTGGAAAATCGACTTCCTATAAGTTCTAAGCGAGAAATCGATTGCTTGTGTATGACGCAAAAATCGAAAAAATTTCTCCCTGAAATTTTTGCCCTGAAAGCATCATCTGGGGGTAATTTATGCGGGGAATCGATTGCGCGCATTTTCGATCATTGAAAACTCTTCCCTGACCCTAAATCAGGGAAGAGGTGGGGTTTTCTGGAATATACCTAAAAAGGCAATACTCATGTGTTTTTTCTAGGATTGAAATGCAGGGTCGAGAAAATGATGGCTATATTGAAGAGGAAAATTCCACGCCAGAACAAAAGTGTACAACGAACGACACGCAAGTTCTCCTGCCCGGACCATCACGAGTTCAAAGACCTAGAGTAAGTTTTTTTTCCTAATTCAATTGACTTATAATCATGAATTTTTAGCCTACTCGACCCTTTTTTACTAAAATTGACATAACACGCCTCGAAGAATCACGCCGGCAAAATCTAGCTTCACATTCTTCAAAAATTTCCGATCTAGTCGAAGAAGATTGGTTAGCCTTTTCAGAAGACGAAAAATACCCATTTTCTATGGACGACATGGCACAAATTAAGATTCTCGATCACCGTGTCAGCTCATACTATCATGCTCCATCTGAACGAAAAATTGCCATAAAATTTTTTACAGTGCGGCAAGATGAATGGAGAAATTTGGAGAAACGAAAACGAGAGATAGAAATCAACGCAATTTTGAAGCATTCGAAGAAAGTGGTTGAATTCTATGGCATCGCTAGAAACAATGGTCAAGTGTTGCTATGTATGGAGCTAATGGACGGGTCACTTACGCAGTTGTATACCATGTTACATCGAAGCTTAGGTAGGGTTAAAGTGGGGATGAATTTTATAGCAGGATCTCTGAAAATTTTTTTCTTTTTTATAAAAACATCACTTTTAGGGGTCATTTTGCATGGGAATCGATTGCACGTATTCCCGAACCCTGAAAATGCATGTCTGACCCTGATTCAGGAAAGGAGTATTGAAGCGAAAATAAAAAAATTTGGTTTTTTTAGAAAACGTCGTTTCTAGGGTAATTTTAGGCGGGAAATCGATTGCTCATAATCGATTTATCATAATAAAAAATTACCCTAAAAACGACTGTTTTTCGAATAAAACCAGAGTTTCTTTAATTTTCGCTTCAATACCCCGACTCTTTCCTGAATCAGGCTTAAATATATGCATTTTCAGGATTCGGGAATACGCACAATCGATTCCCCGCCTAAAATTACCCTAGAAACGACGTTTTCTAGGGATTTTTTGATTTTCGCTTCAATACCCCAACCCCTTTCCTGAATCAAGCATGCATTTTCATGACTCGGGAATGCGCGCAATCGATTCCCCAAGTAAAATTACCCCTAAAAGTGATGTTTTTATAATAAAAGAAGGAAAAAATTTTTCGGGGATCCTGCTATAAAACTTACTCCCTTTAAAAAGTAAGACTAGTGATATTTTTAAATTTTAGGATATTGCCCACCGGACTTACTTGCTTATATTATTGTTGAAGTTTTGGACGCTTTAATTTATTGTGACTCTCAAGTCTTTCACGAAAATGAGCATAAGCGGATTGCGCATAGGGTATTTTTTATATCTGGCTTTTCGTAGGCACCCCCCCCCCACACTGGAGGAGTGCAGGGTCGAGACCAAACCTGGCCTAGGACATTCCAGGCGGCTTCACCTGGCTTGCTCACAAGTCGCTCAATTTTTGTAGGGCCTGATCAAACTGGTCCTAGGGCCGGCAAGCCTGGTCTGCCGAGGGCCGCCAAAAAGTTAGCAGGTTTATACGTAGACACGAGAATCCGAATTCGGAAACCCATCCTCCACAATTTTTTTGGCAATCTTTTCATTTTTGAACAAAAATGACTAAAAAATGGCAATTTAGCGACTTTTTTGTTTATGATTTTTCCAGCCACGCACTTTAGGAGACAGGAATCTAGACTCCTCCCCCGGGGTCTAGATTCATCGCTTTTTTGGTAAAAACTTATCCCCCCGCTAATTTTTTGAAAATGGATCCCCCCTCCTCATCCACATATGACCTTCTGTGATTTTCACTGCTTTTTGACAAAGCAATATTTTTAGGATATCAAACCACATAACATCCTCATCAATCAGAAAGGCCAAGTAAAACTAGCCGACTTTGGAGAAGCCGTTTTTCTCATCAACAACTCTCTAACTTCAACTTTTGCCGGCACATTATGGTATTTGGCGCCGGAAAGATTTGACCAGAATGAAGCAAAGGATAAATATCGAGCCACTAGTTCCGATATATGGAGCTTTGCCATAACCATCTGCGAGATGATACTCGGAGAACTTCCATATAACACCAAAGAACTTGAAAACACCAGCCTTTCTGATGACTTTATAAGATACACTCGAGTGAAGCATTGTATTAAAAGTCTTTCACCCTATGATATCATTAAGAGATGCTATGATTTTGTTCTCTCAAACGAAAATATGGTGGATGAAGAAAAAGAAGAGTACGGGCTAATTTTGGACTTTTTGAAGATTTGTTTCGATAATCGATTCGCGGAAAAGCCTTATGATGAGCTTAAGAAAGCAGACTTATATCAGAAGTATTCGGAAGAGAACGACTATGATTATGTTATCGAGGGAATGTTGAACAAATATGGGGTAAGGATATTTGAGAAAAATTTTTTATAAATATTAAAGGACCGTTCTACTTTTGAACCAAATTTTTGTTCAAAAGTGGAAAAGAAAGTTCACGTTGGGGCAACCACTTTTTGCTTTGGAAATAAATTCCGCTTCGGTAACCTTGGGGAGATATTTGACATACAAAATTGCATAAAAATTTTAAACGTGTTTGTGTATTGAAGCGAAGGGATTGATGCCTGATTTGTTTATTGAAACGAATTAATCCATTTTTACAAAGATCTTAAAATTTTCATAAAATGAACATTGTAGCAATTTTTTA
>OZJO01030096.1:43979-61627 GCA_900406225.1 Acrobeloides nanus | reverse complement strand
CGGCATGTTCTGAATCGTTGTAGTTTTCGAGATAATTGCATTTGAATTTGTTACAAGCTCTTCGTTGTAATACACAATTCACAAAAGTTTGTGTATTACAACGAAGAGCTTGTAGCAAATTCAAACGCAATTATCTCGAAAACTACAACAATTCAGAACATGTCGTAAAAACAATAAATGCTCCATTTTTCATGATCTTTCCGAATATATCATTTTTTCATATGGTTGTAAATTACTGGACTGGTCCTTTAATTGAAAACTTATGATTGCAAAGAACGGAATTTGTGTTTTGTTTTATTCAATAGTTAGGCACCATTTATACTTCCATCGCGTCGACAATGCATTTTTGTGTCGTGTGACGCGAGTTGGAGTTTATAGTTGTGTCGTGCGATCGCGAGTATGATATGACAAACGCAGTTCTACATGATAGGCTTATTTCCAGAAAATCGATTTTTCTCTGCACTGGTCCTTTAAAGCATGTTTGTTTCATTTTAAAATTAGGGCGTTGTCAAAATGTTATTGTTCATTGAGCTTGGTATCAACTAAGAATACTTAAACACATTTTAATAATTTATTCAATTATTTAATAAAAAAGAATCGTTTCCTTCCATTCTCTTATCAAAAAATATGCTTAATTACTTATACTTCTATTTTCGTTGGCTATAGTTTTTTCTTGTAACTTCAATAGTATTTTTTTGTAACCTCAAAAGTATTTGTTTGTAACTTCAAAAAGTATTTTTTGTAACTTTATTTAAAAAAGCTGATTTATTTCAAAATGGGAAAAAAGGATATAAAAATATATGGTTTGAAAAAATTAATCCTTAACTAATGCCTTTGTAGTCTTACAAAGCCGGCCGCGTTTTCATCGAGATTCTAGTGACTTCGAAACAGTAACGGTCGGATAAGGGGTTGGCAACACTTGCAAGGCCCGAAGACACGATATTCCCAAGGCCTCTATGTCCCTGAAACAATATAAAAATACCTTCCACTCCCAATTTAGGAGGTATATCGAGCATCAATTTTTAGGGGTTGTCAATCTTCATTTTTAAGAAAAAAATATTTTTATCTGTATATTGTTTAAAAAATAACATTTTATATATTAAAAAAAAGAATAAATAACATCAAACAACTACAGGTTACTCCGAAAATAACTGCCATCAGAGTTCATTCGCGTAGGGCATGGTGTAATGCATGAAGATACCCCATGTTAACAATAAGAGTGGGGGTCCCTGTGGAGATATGGCATAAAGAAAACACATTCCTCAACCCCCTAAGGTTAGATCTTTTCGAGTATATCATTTTTTCATATGATTTTAACTGACTGGCCTGGTCCTTTAACCACATTTTGCTTAAAATCTTATATATAATTTTAAGGAAAATGTGGTTAACGAAAAAAATAGCATTAAAGGACCAGTCCAGTAGTTTACAACGATATGAAAAAATGATATATTCGGAAAGATCGTGAACAATGGAGCATTTTTTGTTTTTACGGCATGTTCTGAATCGTTGTAGTTTTCGAGATAATTGCGTTTGAATTTGTTACAAGCTCTTCGTTGTAAATGTGTTAAGTTTTTTCAAACAGTATTACAACGAAGAGCTTGTAACAAACTCAAACGCAATTATCTCGAAAACTACAGCGATTCAGAACATGCCGTAAAAACAAAAAATGCTCCATTTTTCATGATCTTTCCGAATATATCATTTTTCATATCGTTATAAATTACTGGATCTTTAAAATGAACGGAGATATGAATTTTTGGAATTTTGATTTTGGGGAGTGCTAAATCGGAGTTTCACTGTTTTGTCACTGATCAACATTTCAACAAATTTCGAATATCTTTCGTTAAGGTGACAGGATTGTTATTCCAATGAATAATTTGCAATCCCGCATCGATTAAACTTTGAGGAATATCAACCTTAAATATGCATAGTATAAATTAGTTCGTTAAAATTGTTTACCTGATCGTTTAGAAGAACTCCTATGACAGTGCGTAACGAACTCGGATTAGCCAATTCTGTGATCTTACTCTCAAATCCTGTTGGAGCCGAACCTAATAACAACACTTGATTTATGGTCGCATTCGGTGGGTAAACATTTGCAGCATCTGCAACCATCAAGCCTAGTAGTCTAAAATAGTAAACAAATCATCAATCAACCTCAATCAACTCACATATTCCAATCAGGTTTCGTACTAGTTTGAGTTAGAGTATTAATGAAACCTAATAAAGTTTGGTAAGTATAACCGCCACTATAATCATCTCCAGTTTCGGTGTAATAAGAAGGAGACAAATTTTGATTATACAGAGATAATAACCCGTTTTGGGTATCATTTAAATAAGAAACTTGTAAGTTAAAGTTGGCTGAAGTGATATCATTTGTATTATCAACAGCTAACGTTATATAAGAGTTGCAAATCAATGAACTAGCAGTAGTTGTTGGTGTAGTAACTTGGACTACAGGTGTAGATGTTGCTTGTGTTGTAGTAGCGGTTATGGGAGCTGAAGAACCTTGGTTATGTGAATACTAAAGAATCGAAAATACTTCCAACTTTTTCACATGCATAGAAGTTCGGATTCATACAATCCGTAACCACCCAACCAACATCTTTTTGATCAACTATACACCTATAATCATAACTTGTATCATTCAAATTTGGTTGTCCTGAAGCCCAGTTGGTAAATTTAGTATCATCGAGCTATAAGTTGTCTAATTTAATTATATTAATTTGAGTTTACAGTGAGCGTTTTTCCAATGGGTTGATCCCATATCCATGTTCCATTTTTCGAAATGTCGTTCAACCCAATAAAGAATGGAACGGTCTCAGCATTACCTAAAGATTTTTATATTAAAATCTTGATGTAAAGACTTACCATAAAGGAATTGTTCATCTTTTTGATCGAATACCGTTACTAACCAACCGTCCATGTTATGACAATCAACTGAAGCGGCTATTGCATCCCTTTTTGATGGTACTAAATTAATGAATATAAACTGGGGGGAGGGGAGGGGGAATGCTACGCGCCCGGAGGGAAGAACAGATTTTTCGATCCGAGCACTAAGTCTCCGAGTGCCCCGCTCCGCTGTGCTTCCGAATCTTTTTTAAAACCGTTTAAAATTTTTTTAACGAATTTTTAATTTTGCAAAATAGATTTTAAACTATTTTTTAAAGGGCCAGTCCAGTAAGTTACAACCATATGAAAAAATGATATATTCGGAAAGAACATGAAAAATGAAGCATTTTTTGTTTTTACGGCATGTTCTGAATCGTTGTAGTTTTCGAGATAATTGCGTTTGAATTTGCTACAAGCTCTTCGTTGTAACACACAAACTTTTTTGAATTGTGTATTACACCGAAGAGCTTGTAACAAATTCAAACACAATTATCTCGAAAACTACAACGATTCAGAACATGCCATAAAAACAAAAAATGCTCCATTTTTCATGATCTTTCCGAATATATCATTTTTTCATATGGTTGTAATTTACTGGACTGGTCCTTTAAGGAGAAAAAGATAGCACAAACAGATGAACAAACAAACATAGCGCCTTTAATATATAAGGGTATTGCATAAAAATATAAAATTACCAAAAGTGAAACATCTATTTTCGATATTTGCCCATGTACCATTACCGCAATCAACGGGTATAGAAATAGTGGAACCGGTCGATGCTAGTGTAGTCGATATTGGTTGTTGTGTGGGCGTATACCCTGTCGGAACTATAAATATAAGGGTTTATGTCTTTATTGAAAAAAGACATACTTGCTGGTTTTTCGCACGCATAAAACTGTTCACTAGAACAACTAGCAACCGTCCATCCTATGTTCTTTTGATCAACAACACATCTATAGTCAAGGTTGGAACTGATATTCGGTTGCCCTGAAGCCCAATTGGCGTATTTAGTATCATTAAGCTAAAAAGCAAAAAACATTTTTTGGAAAACATTTTTCAAGAGTACCGTAAGAGTTTGTCCAGTTGGTTGATCCCATATCCAAGTACCATTCCTTGCAACGTCATTCAAACCAGTAAAGAATGCGACAGAGTCAGCATTACCTATAAATTATATTTGTTTAAAAATCAGAGAAAAATACCATAAAGGAAATCTTCATCCTTTTTGTCGAATATCGTTACTAACACTCCGCCGCGACTATGACAGTAACTTGACGCTGCAATCCAATCCTTCGGTGTTGCCTCTAAATTCAAATGATTTTGTAACGTGAGTAATTATATCTACCAAAAGAGAAGCAGCGATTTTCGACAAGAGTCCAAGAACCATTTCCACATGAGTATGGTGAAGGTGTAGGAGAAGCGGTTACTATTAAAGTCGAAGAAGCAACAGCTGTTGAAGGAGTTACTGTTTGTATTGGCGAAGTTTGAACTATGGTATTTGTAGTTATGGCAACTGATGGAGTGCCAGAAGTTAATTGTGGTGTTTGTGCAGTTGTTTGACTTATTGGAGCTATAAGAAAGAAGCAGTTTTAGATGTTTTTAAATTGAAATATACTTCCAGTTTTTTCACAAGCATAGAAGTTTGCAGTCATACAATTTGTAACAACCCAACCAACATCTTTTTGGTCGACTACACATCTATAGTCATAACTTGTATCATTCAAATTTGGTTGTCCTGAAGCCCAATTTGTAAATTTAGTATCATCGAGCTAAAATTTTATTTATTTTTAAAACCAAAAAAATTAAAATAAGCAGAAAGATTTGGATCCGAACGGGAATCGAACCCGAGACTTGATAACTAAAAGTCTAGCATAATCCCGACTGCGTCATGCGATCAACTGTTTGAACATTTTTTATTTAATAGTTAAAGATACCGTAAGAGTTTTTCCAATGGGTTGATCCCATATCCATGTTCCATTTTTCGATATGTCATTCAGTCCAATAAAGAATGGAACCGTTTCAGCATTGCCTAAAAATTTAGATTTATGTTTTATTATGACTTAACATACTGTAAAGGAATTGTTCATCTTTTTGATCAAATACCGTTACTAGCCATCCGCCTATATTATGACATTCAACTGAAGCAGCTATCCCATCCTGTTTTGTCGGTACTAAAAAAAGATTAGAAAATCTTAATATAACATTTACCAAAGGTGAAACATCTATTCTCGACATTCGTCCATGTACCATTACCACAATCAACTGGAGTTGAAACCGTTGTCGCTGGAGAAGCAGTAGATCCTACTGGGGTAGTTGATACCGATTTTTGCGTAGGAGTAGAACCCGATGGAACTATAAATATTATTTTATGTCATTGTTATAAAAATATACTAGCGGGTTTTTCGCATGCATAAAAGTGTTCACTTGAACAACTGACCACCGTCCATCCTACGTTCTTATTGTCAATAACACATCTATAGTCAGGATTTGTACTAATATTTGGTTGTCCTGAGGCCCAATTCGAGAAGTTTGTATTGTTAAGCTAAAAAGTTTTAACAAACTTCTGGTAAATGATACCGTAAGAGTTTGCCCAGTTGGTTGATCCCATACCCAAGTGCCATTCCTTGCAACATCATTCAAGCCAATAAAGAATGGAACAGTATCGGCACTGCCTAAAAATTCAGTTAGGAAAAATCTATACACATACCATAAAGGAAATCTTCGTCTTTTTGATCAAATACAGTCACTAACACTCCATCTAAACTATGGCAGTAACTTGACGCTGCAATCCAATCTCTTGGCTTTGATTCTAAATTAAAATAATTTTGGGAATTTTTTGAAGCTCGGATTAAACCATGGAAATCTAGGGAATTTTGAAATTGGCCAAAAGTTTTCGGGCATCAATTGGAAGTCCCGGTAGAACAATGGTAGTGCGCTTGGAGGTAACTAATAGGTCTGGGTTAGAGTCCCGATCAGGCTCGAAAACTTTTGCCCAATTTTAAAATTCCTTAAAAACATTCAAAATTATAGGTACCAAAAGAGAAGCAACGATTTTCAACAAGAGTCCAAGGTCCGCTGCCACAAGCAAATGGTGCAGTAGTAGTGGAAGCAGTTATTATTGAAGTAGGAGAAACAGCCGTAGACACTCCAGCTGTTGAAGGAGTTACAGTTTGTACTGGCGAAGTTTGAACGTTATTGCTCGTAGTTATGGGAACTGTTTGTGTTGTTGTCTGACTTGTTGGTGCTAAAAATGATTGTATTTTCAAGGCAATATTAGATTCCAATATACTTCCAGTTTTTTCACAAGCATAGAAGTTCGCAGTCATACAATTCGTTACAACCCAACCAACGCCTTTTTGATCAACTATACACCTATAGTCATAACTTGTATCATTCAAATTGGGTTGCCCTGGAGCCCAGTTGGTAAATTTAGTATCGTCGAGCTAAATTTTTTTAAAATTTAAGACAATAATTGAATATACCGTGAGTGTTTTTCCAATAGGCTGGTCCCATATCCAAGTTCCACTTTTCGAAATGTCGTTCAACCCAATAAAGAATGGAACCGTTTCGGCATTACCTAATAATTTCATTTTGGAATATAGGTTCAACTCACCATAAAGGAATGTTTCATCCTTTTGATCAAATACTGTTACTAGCCATCCACCTATATTATGACATTCAACTGAAGCGGCGATCGCATCCTGTTTTGTAGGTACTAAGAAAGAATATACAAATCTGAATATAAATTTTACCAAAAGTGAAGCATCTATTCTCGACATTCGTCCATGTGCCATTACCACAATCGACCGGAATAGAAACGGTTGAACCAGTTGAAGCTGGTGTAGTAGATACTGGTTGTTGTGTGGGCGTAGAACCCGTTGGAACTTTAAATAAAAAACTTGAAGTTTAAGTTAAGAAACGTACTTGCAGGTTTTTCACAAGCATAAAACTGTTCTCCTGAACAACTTGCAACTTTCCACCCTACATCTTTTTGATCAACAACACATCTATAATCAGGATTAGAACTGGTATTCGGTTGACCTGATGCCCAATTGACATATTTAGTATCGTTAAGCTAAGAAGGATTTAAACAAGTTCCTAGTTGATGAAATACCGTAAGAGTTTGACCAGTTGGTTGGTCCCATATCCAAGTGCCATTTCTTGCAACATCATTCAATCCGATAAAGTATGGAACAGTTCCTGCTTGGCCTAAAAATTTCGAACTTTTCCAAGCGGTTCTAAAAGTCATACCATAAAGGAAACCTTCATCTTTTTGATCATAAACAGTGACTAAAACGCCATCAAGACTATGACAGTGACTAGATGCTGCTATCCAATCACGGTGGTTTGAAACTAAAATAAGATATTTAGTCTAATTTAAAGAAACAATACGGAATGTAAAGCATCTATTTTCGACGAGAGTCCATGTTCCACTGCCACATGAAAATGGTGTAGGCGTAGTGGAAGCTGTTACTATTGCAGTAGAAGAAGCAGCCATGGTGGTTGAAGGTGTTACTGTTTGTAATGGAGAAGTTTGGGCGTTAGTGCTCGTAGTTATGGCAACAGATGGAGTACCAGTCGTTACCGATGGTTGTGCCGTGGTCTGACCTATTGGAGCTAAAAAAAGAACAAACTCTTTTTAAAGATTTTAGGTTTAAATATACTTCCAGTTTTTTCACAAGCGTAGAAATTTGCCGTCATACAATTCGTTACAACCCAACCAACGCCTTTTTGATCAACTATACATCTATAATCATAACTTGTGTCATTCAAATTTGGTTGTCCTGAAGCCCAGTTGGTAAATTTAGTATCATCGAGCTAAATTTTTTAAAATTTAAAACAATAATCGAATATACCGTGAGTGTTTTCCCAATAGGTTGGTCCCATATCCAAGTTCCATTTTTCGAAATGTCGTTCAACCCAATAAAGAATGGAACAGTATCAGCATTACCTAAATATGTCTATAGTAAAATCTTAATGTAAATACTTACCATAAAGGAATGTTTCATCATTTTGATCAAATACTGTTACTAGCCATCCACCCATATTATGACAGTCAACTGAAGCGGCTATCGCATCCTGTTTTGTAGGCACTAAGAAAGCATGTACAAATCTTAATATAAATTTTTACCAAAAGTGAAGCATCTATTCTCGACATTCTTCCATGTGCCATTACCGCAATCAACTGGGATAGAAACAGTGGAACCAGTCGATGCTGGTGTAGTCGATACTGGTTGTTGTGTGGTCGTAGACCCTAATGGAACTATAAAATGATTATCTTATTTATATATGAAGATAAAATCAAACCGGCAGGTTTTTCACACGCATAAAATTGTTCTCCAGAGCAACTTGTAACTGTCCATCCTACACCTTTCTTGTCAATAACACATCTATAGTCAAGGTTTGAACTGATATTCGGTTGTCCAGAAGCCCAATTAACATATTTAGTATCATTTAACTAAAAAGGTTAAACATAGAGCTGTCAGAAAAGTGACAAACTTGTCACTTTTTGTGACATTGTCACAATTTGTGACAAAATTTTCACTTTTTTTAGGCTAAAAAAATCATAAATTTCTTCGTTGTCAGGCTTTCTGTCGAACTTATCAAAGAGCAAAAACTTAGTGAAAAGAAAAGTGAAAAATTTTTAGTCACTAATTGTGACAAATGGCAACAAAAAAATGACAAGTTTGTCACTTTTCTGACAGCTCTAGTTAAACAACATTTCTTTAAGAAATACCGTAAGAGTTTGTCCAATAGGTTGATCCCATATCCAAGTGCCATTTCTTGCTACATCGTTCAATCCGATAAAGAATTGAACAGTGTCTGCTTGGCCTAAATATTTCCAATCTTTCCATTCTTTACTAAAGACATACTGTAAAGGAACTCTTCATCCTTGTTATCAAATATTGTTACAAGCACCGCACCTAAACTATGGCAATGACTAGAAGCAGCTATCCAATCACGGTGATTTGGAACTAAAATCAGTTATTTACTAAAGAATGACCCATAGCTACCAAAGTTAAAGCACCGATTTTCAATCATATTCCAGGACCCTTCGCCGCAAGTTAATGGTATCGATGTAGGAGTTGCCGTCAAACCTTGTGTAGAAACAGATTGAATAGTTGATACAGAAGCTGTTGTAACAACTGCTTGTGTCGTGGATGCTTGGGTATTACCTGTTGTAGGGCTGGCCACTGGCGTAGTTGAAGCTGCTATTGTAGTAGTCTGACCGAGTGGAACTAAAATTCTTTAAAATGAATCAAATGAGCGTTTATTTACTTCCAGATTTTTCGCATGCATAAAATTGTTCACTGGAACAGTCATAAACTTTCCAGCCAACATCTCTCTGGTCAACAACACATCTATAATTCTCATTGCTAATATTCGGTTGCCCTGATGCCCAATTGGCAAATTTAGTGTCATTAAGCTAAAATCTTACTAAACATATGAGATTATATAAATACCGTAAGGAATTTTCCCAAAGGTTGATCCCATACCCATGTACCAGTTTTTGCTACATCATTTAATCCGATAAAGAGTGGAATATTTGCCGAATTATCTAGAAAAAATTTTTAAATTTATAACAGGAGAATATTCACCATATAAGAAAAATTCGTCTTTTAGATCAAAGACTGTCACTAACACACCATCTAAGCTATGACAATGACTTGAAGCAGCAATCCAATCTCGTTGTTGAGCAACTAAAGATTAGTTATTGCTAGGAAGAAAAATATACCATATCATTACAACCATTAAAAATGATATATTCAGAAAGATCATAAAAAATGGAGCATTTTTTGTTTTTACGGCATGTTCTAAATTGTTGTAGTTTTTCAGTTAATTGCGTTTGAAAATTGAATTTGTGTATAAGCTCTCCGTTGTAATACACAAACTTTTTTGATTTTTTTGCGGAACAATCGATTTTTGCATCAATCTTTTAAATTTTCATAAAATGAATATTGTAGCAATTTTTTATAGCTAAATGAGACGAACAAAATGACACCAAAATTATCCAATTAAACATTGTTTTGGGTTATTGAAACGAAAATTCTGATTCATGTTTTCGTTTCAATAACCCAAAACAATGTTTAAATTGGATAATTTTGGTGTCATTTTGTTCGTCTTATTTAGCTATAAACGATTGCTACAGTGTTNCAAAATTTCAAACGCAATTATCTCGAAAACTACAACGATTCAGAACATGCCATAAAAACAAAAAATGCTCCATTTTTCATGATCTTTCCAAATATATCATTTTTTCATATGGTTGTAAATTACTGGGCTGGTCCTTTAAGGCACTTTGGTTGCCGTGCAGTATTCTACTAGAGGGAACAAACCATTACTTACATACCCCAATGGTTTGTTATAATTCAACTTTATGGAAATGTATACCAAATTTAAAGCATCGATTTTCTACATTTTTCCATTCTCCTTCACCACATGAAACAGGCCCAAGCGTTGGTGTCGGGCCAGTTGAAACGGTTGAGACTGGTGAAGTAGGTGTTAGCCCTTGCGGTGTAGTTGTAGAAATGGTCGAAACTATAAAATTAAAAAAAATTAGCGAATTTAAAATGGTACATACTTGCTGGTTTCTCACAGGCGTATACAAATTCGTTTGAACAATCATATACTGTCCAACCTACCCCTTTTTGGTCTACTACACATCTATAGTTATCATTGCTAACATTCGGTTGACCAGCTGCCCAATGGTTAAATTTAGTGTCGTTAAGCTATAAGTTTTTTCGATAAAGGTTTTTACGAATAATATACCGTCAAAAATTTTCCTAAAGGCTGATCCCATACCCATATTCCGGTCTTAGCAACATCATTCAAACCAATAAAGAATGTACTATTATTCGCATTATCTAAATTTTTAAAACTTTTTTTGACATATGAAACGTACAATAAAGGAAATCTTCATCTTTTTGATCATAAACAGTGACTAAAACGCCATCAAGACTATGACAATGGCTTGATGCGGCAATCCAATCTTGCTTATTCGGAACTAAATTAAATTGGCATTCAAACCAAATTTTGATTACCAAAAATGAAGCATCGATTTTCTATCATCGTCCAAGTGCCAGAACCGCATGTATAGGGGGATGATGTCGAGCTAGTTGTTTGTAAGCTAGACGATGTTGCAGTAACGACTGAAGACGACGTAGTTGAAGTTAACGCTTGTGGTGGTGTTGTTGTCGGTTGCAATGTTGTAGCACCGGCTGGAACTAAAAGAAATTTTTTTATAATTTTATCAAGAATTATTTAATTTACTTCCTTGTTTTTCACAAGCAAACAATTGTTCACTAGCACAATTTACAACAGTCCAACCAGTACCATTTAGATCGATTACACATCTATAGTTCGGGTCGATGGTAATATTAGGTTGGCCGAGTGCCCAATTTGAAAAGTTGGTATCATTCAGCTATTTTTTACTTTTATATGCTTTGCATATTATATTGTTACCGTTAAAGTTTTTCCAAAAGGTTGATCCCAAAGCCAATTTCCTGTTTTTGCCACATCATTCAACCCAATATAGAATGGGCTAGTGCCCGCATTGCCTAAATATTAAAAAAAGTTAGTTACCGGAAAGACCAGAAAAATTTTCTGGTCTTTTTTTGGCTACAAATTTCATCTGTGAGTGTTGGGTCTTCGGAGGCCAACATCTTTTTTATTCTTTAAAAAAAATATAACTTGCCATAAAGGAAAGCTTCATCACTATGATCAAAAACTGTGGTTACCCAGCCATCTAAGCTATGACAGTGACTAGAAGCGGCTATCCAATCAAGCCTTATAGCAACTAAATTAGTTGATCTATACAAGGATTGAATCGAAAGTTACCAAATGTAAAGCATCTATTTTCTATGTTTGTCCAAGTGCCTGCTCCACATGTTATATTAACAGGCTTTGAAGAAACTGTTGAAGATGCCACAGTGGTAGATACTTGCTGTTGAGTAGTTGTAGATCCGGTGGGATCTAAAAATACATGCCACTTGTAATTACTAGCAAAGAGACTTACTTCCAAGTTTTTCACACGCATATAATTGTTCTATTGAACAATCAGAAACTGTCCAACCAATATCTTTTTGATCGACAATACATCTAGAATTGTCGCCTACAGTTGTATTTGGTTGCCCTGTTGCCCAATTTGTAAATTTGGTATCGTTCAGCTAGAATGAATCTTTAATTAGTTATAAAATTTATTGATATACAGTCAGCGTTTTTCCAATAGGTTGATCCCATGCCCATGTACCAGTGTTTGCTACGTCATTCAAACCAATAAAGAATGGAACAGTGCTAGCTTGACCTGAAATTTCAAATATATGAGAATAGTAAAACAAATCGACCATAAAGGAAGTTTTCATCGTTTTGATCAAACACGGTAACTAGCACTCCATTCATACTATGACAAGAACTCGAAGCGGCTAACCAATCAAGTTTCGATGGAGCTAAAGAATTAGTTTATAAGAAGTAGTCGAATTTTTACCGAATAAAAAGCATCGATTTTCTATGTTGACCCAAGTGGAATTATCACAAGTAGTGGTGATAGGAACGGTTGTTCTTGTAGTTGGTTCCATACTAGTACTAGTTACTCCACCTTGTGTTGTTGCTGTTACACTTGTCGTAACTGAAGTTGAAGCTCCAGAGCTTGTAGATGCTTGAATTATTGATGTTGATGTTGGCTGTAAAGTAGTCGCTCCTGCTGACACTAAAAAAACAATTTTTTCCATTAAAATTTAAATAATTTAAATTTACTTCCTCGTTTTTCACATGCAAATAATTGTTCACTTGCACAACTTACAACAGTCCAGCCAGTACCATTTAGATCAGTTACACATCTATAGTTCGGATCAATGGTAATATTAGGTTGGCCAGGTGCCCAATTTGAAAAGTTGGTATCATTAAGCTATATTTTTTTATCAATTTTATATGCTTTAAATGTTACTGTTAATGTTTGTCCTAAAGGTTGATCCCAGACCCAAGTGCCTGTTTTTGCCACATCATTTAGACCTATATAAAACTGAATTGTGCCGGCGTTACCTAAATTGTTGTCTTAAACAAACAAATTTAGACATACTATAAAGGAATTTTTCATCATTCATATCAAAAACGGTAGTTAGCCAGCCATCTAAGCTATGACAGTGACTAGATGCCGCAATCCAATCGAGTTTTGTACCAACTAAATAAGATTTTATTTCATAAAAATTTCGATTAAATTACCAAAAGTGAAGCATCGGTTTTCGATGTTTGTCCAAACTCCAGCACCGCAGGTAATATTAACTGGTTGAGAAGAAACTGTTGTTGTTCCTACGGTAGTGGATATTGGTTGTTGAGTAGGTGTAGAACCTATGGGATCTAAAATTTATTCTTACAAGAAATAGTCGCGAAGTGTCAGTCAGGGATTTTCAATTTTTTATGAAAATATAGAGCTTTAGTCCCTCTAACATGCAAAAAACTGTATTAAAAATTATTTAACAGTGGCGAGATATTTGACTTTGAAGCTGATAGTCAAAAAATGAGGTAACAATAAAAGCCTAGATTAACTTGTGGTGATAGTGTAGTGGTTAGCGCGTTCGACTAGCAGCCATAAGGTTGAGTGTTTGATTCCCGGTTGCGTCATTTTGTTTTTGTCTGAAAGAAAGAACTTTTTTGCCCAGGCAAAAACAAAATGACGCACATAAAAATCAAACCCTCGATCTTATGGCTGCTAGCCGAACACGCTAACCACTACACCATCACCACAAATTAATCTAAACTTTTATTTTTGCCTAATTTTTTGACTATCAGCTTCAAAGTCAAATATCTCGCCACTGTTAAATAATTTTTATATACGGTTTTTTGCATGTGTTAGAGGGACTAAAGCACTATATTTTCATTAAAAAAATTAAATTTCTAGCATTGTTAAGATGAAGAAATTGACTTTGAAAACTTCAATGTGCCTCCAGGGGCCGGACCTTGGGCTTGGCTATCGATTTTGAAACTGACTTCCAGGTTTTTCGCATGCATATAATTGTTCAGTCGAACAATCTGCTACAGTCCAGCCATTGTTGTTTTGATCGACTACACATCTATAATTATCATTGATGGTAACATTTGGTTGTCCATTCGCCCAATTCGTAAACTTAGTATCGTTAAGCTAAATTCACATTTCAATTCATTTTTATATTATTCAAAATACCGTTAGTGTATTTCCAAGAGGTTGATCCCATACCCATGTTCCAGTCTTTGCGACATCATTCAAACCGATAAAGAACGAACTAGAACCAGCATTTCCTAAAATTTTACAATTTATCTAATAAACCAAAAATTGACCATAGAGAGAAGTTTCGTCATTCATGTCAAAAACAGTGACTAGCACAGCGTTTAGACTATGGCATGAACTAGACGCGGCTATCCAATCGAGTCTCTTTGGAACTAAAATTCGAGAATGTTTATAAAGATTTCTCTGTTTTACCAAATAAAAAGCATCGATTTTCTATGTTGACCCAAGTTGAATTGTCACAAGTAGTAGTAATTGGGACGGTTGTTCTTGTAGTTGGTTCCATACTCGTACTAGTTACTCTTCCTTGTGTTGTTGTTTGTAATGCTTGTGTTGAAGGACATGAAGGTTGCGGAGGACAAGTTGTAGTTGGACAAGAACAAGGAGTTGGAGGTGGACAAGTTGGTGTAGGTGGACAAATAGTTACTAAAAAAATTTAGATATGAAACTTTAGGGCAAACAAGGAGTTGATGTACCAACAGTTGAAGTGATACCTGTAGATGCAGGAGTCTGTGTGTTCGAAGAAACTGATGTACCAGCAGGTGTTGTTGAAGTGCTTGTCGTAGTCGTTTGATTTGTTCCGAGACCTATGGGATTCACTTTCGAGCACAAACTAGTTGAATAATTTGTCTGTGAAATGGTGTTATCATCTAAAATGATGCATGAATGTGAAAACATAAAATTTACCGAAAATATGCAAAATTTGTAACCCATTTCCAGATTGTTGAATATTATTTTTAATCTGGTCAATGGACTCATCTTCGTTGCTAGTATAAATTATGGCTGCTAATACATCCAACGGATTCTTCGATGTGTCTCTTTTAAATCGTGTACTTGACGGACTAATGCTTATTCTAAAATTATGATTAATTCATTTTTTTCACCATACATTTTGACTTTTTTTCTGATTTCGAAGTGATTTTAAAAAATGACAAAAGTGACATCACGTTAAAGGACCAGTCCAGTAGTTTACAACCATATGAAAAAATGATATATTCGGAAAGATCATGAACAATGGAGCATTTTTTGTTTTTACGGCATGTCCTGAATCGCTGTAGTTTTCGAGATAATTGCGTTTGAATTTGTTACAAGCTCTTCGTTGTAATACACAATTCAAAAAAGTTTNTTGTAGTTTTCGAGATAATTGCGTTTGAACGTTTGAATTTGTTACAAGCTCTTCGTTGTAATACACAATTCAAAAAAGTTTGTGTATTACAACGAAGAGCTTGTAATAAATTCAAGCGTAATTATCTCGGAAACTACAACGATTCAGAACATGCCGTAAAAACAAAAAATGGTCCATTTTTCATGATCTTTCCGAATATATCATTTTTTCATATGGTTGTAAATTACTGGATTGCTCCTTTAACGAGATTAAAAAATCTCGTTTTTATCAAAACATATTGAATTTTTAAATCTCGCTAATTCACTGAAACACCCTGTCGTCCTTCTCGGACGATACGCTAGCACTATCAGTGCGTATATGTTACGAAAAAAAGCTTGACTTACACGTTTACCGTCGGATTATGTTGAACAGAACTTTTTATCTAAAAACTTTTATAGAAGTTTTTATGTTAGTATTTACTTGATTAGTAACATTAGTTACTAAAGCTTTATAAACAGAATCATTCGTTAAATCTGAACTAGAATAATTCGAAGGGTATTGCAAAGTGAGGTATTTTGGCCTAGATTGGATGTCTTTATTTTGATTATATCGATGTATGCCAATTCCGAGCATAACACCTCCAGCGATTAACATCAACAACCCTAATATACCGATAACACCAGAAATAATAATTAGTTTCTTATCCATGCCTTTTCTACTAGTTCCATCAGTTAAATCATAATCCATGTCGCATTAAAAATTTATTTTAAGAAATAAATATTAAAAAAAGGATAGCTTAGTAACGACTTTGTTATAGATAAATATGCAGCAATAAAAATTTCTGTTTCGATTCAATATCTCGATCTCATTAGTCTGGTGCCTAGTAGGTATTTGAAGGCGTCCGAAAGGTCCTCTCTAATTAGCTTATCAGTTGAGCATTTTCGGTTTAATAACACACCTCTTTTAATAGCTTGTTTAATTGTCTGAAAAATTTACGACTACCCACTGCGTAAACTAGGTAAAATTCACGTGGAAAAATCAAGCTTTTTAATGGTTGAGTGACGAAGGAATTTTTATTAGTGATAAACGAAAACTTATGATTGCAAAGAACGGAATTTGTGTTTTGTTGTATTCAATAGTTAAAACAAACTGTTCGAGAAAACCGAGCTTTGGGTGTTTTGTAAGGATACTTATTTTGATAATGAATTTTATCGTTTTCTAGTAAGATTCATTTTAAATCTCCTTTCATAAAGTGGTAGATCTTGATTTCTTCTGCAATTTTCTTAAAGGTTACTTTTGATGAAAATAGATAATAATAAAACGAGAAAATCGCACGAAAAAGTAAAAAATCTTTAAAAAATTTTTGATACATTTTGTGATATAAAGCTGTATTTTCTTAAAAGGGGTTGCCCAGATATTACGAAATCATGTGGGGGGGGGGGGGGAGTTGCCCTCCTCATAAAAATTGATTACGTTAGTGCATTTTTGATGATTACGTCGGGGGAGGGGGAAGTAAACCACCAAAAAGTTGATTACGTAATATCTGGATGACCCCAAAAAGGTGTTTTAAAGGACCAGTCTAGTAATTTACAACCATATGAACAAATGATATATTCGGAAAGATCATGAAAAATGGAGCATTTTTTGTTTTTACGGCATATTCTGAATCGTTGTAGTTTTTGAGATAATTGCGTTTGAAGTTGCTCATGCATTTCGTTGTAATATACAAACTTTTTTGAATTTTTTGCGGAAAAATCGGTTAAAAATTAAATTTTGTTGATGCAGGTAATGTTGCCTGATTGCTGATTTGGTAATCGTTGACCGGTAACCATGGACCAGTAACCGTTGAATGGTAACCGTAATCGGTAACCGTTGCGGTAACCAAACGCCTAGTGCTGTTTGATTCATGTTATAAACAAGTTTGATTCATTTTAAAAATAGGGCGTTGCCAAAATGTTATTGTTCGTGAACTTGGTACCAACTAAGAATACTTTAAAACATATTAATCACTTATTCAATTATCTGATAAAAAAAATCGCTTCATTCGTTCTCTTATCAAAAAAACACATGCTTAATTGCTTATACTTCAGTAGAGATGCCGATTAACACTTAATTAGCTTGAAAGGTCATCTCATTCAAACATCACTTCTCGGCCAGAAAATTGGCTCTTCGAGAATCACAACATACAATATCATGAAGATTTGATGAAGCTGATAACTCTAAGAAGACTCTTAAGGTTGAATTATGTCCGAGCAATGAAGCTTATACAGCAGAATCGGTATGCTTAAAGGACCATTCCAGTAAGGTACAACATATGAAAAAATGATATATTCGGAAAGATCATGAAAAATGGAGCATTTTTTGTTTTTACGGCATGTTCTGAATCGTTGTAGTTTT
>OZJO01030096.1:0-43872 GCA_900406225.1 Acrobeloides nanus | reverse complement strand
GTTTTCGTTTCAATAACCCAAAACATTGTTCAAATTGGATAATTCCGGTGTCATTTTGTTCGTCTCATTTAGCTATACAAAATTGCTACAATGCTCATTTTATGAAAATTTAAAAAATTGATGCAAAAATCGATTTTTCCGCAAAAAATTCAAAAAAGTTTGTGTATTACAACGAAATGCATGAGCAATTTCAAACGCAATTATCTTGAAAACTACAACGATTCAGAACATGCCGTAAAAACAAAAAATGTGCATTTTTAACGGTTTTGGGCATATCTGGAGGTGGTTGATTTTTCAACTCCCTGGAGAGGGGGGGGGCGGCGTATTTTACAGTATTTAAGGTAATCGATTTCTCGGATAAAAATACCACTGATGGGATCATTTTTGAAAAAAAATTTTGAAATTTTTTCCAAAAAGTACGCTTTTTTGCGTCACCCTGTATTTTGTTATCTCAATGTGCAATTCTTTTTTATTATATTGTATGTCTTAAAATGATCAAAATCAAGAAACTATTTATCAGAATAGACGAGAACTGGATTATCACAACAGAATCGACAAGAAATGAATTATAGGGTGGCGGTCCATATTATGTTTATATGCGTTTTTGTTCATATTTTTTACGATATTTCGTTTTTAAACTATTTTTTAGTATGAAGGAATTCAGAGGAGGTATTACTCGAATGTCTGAGCAAGGAAAAAGTGGCTATCAAATAGCCCAGCACATGAACCTTTATGCAAGAACTGTCAACAGAATAATCAAGAGATACAAAGAAACAGGAAGCTACAGCGACAGACAAACAAGCGGAAGATCAAGAATGGCCACCTAATTCACCCGATTTGAACGTGATGGACTGCTCAATCTGGAGCATCTTGGAGGCGGAAGCATGCTCGAAGCCCCACCAGTCGATTGAAGCGTTGAAGAAGATTTTAGCGAATGCATGGAACGCTATCCCGCAGAACATCATTGATAAGGCAGTGTATGACTTCCCGGAGCGCTTAAAGAAGTGTATTGAAGCCGGAGGCGGCCATTTTGAGAATAAATAGATAGTTCTTGTTGTTATTATTGTGTTTCGAATAAAATTTTATTAAATTATAAACAGACGGCCCCACAAGCTATCATACGATCGTAAAATTAACGTAAAAGTACGATGAAATCGCCACAAGCTGTCGTACGATCGTACGACGCAGTACGATGGCATCGTACGATAGCATCGTACGATAGCTTGTGACCATTTCGTCCGTCGTACGAGTGTATTTTACACTCGTATGATAGCTTGCGCCGTAGGGAAAACTAACATCCCCAATTTTTTTGAAAATTTTTCACGTATTCTCAAATTTTCTATAAAAAAATTGACAATGAGACAATTTAAATTTTTATCTAATCTTTTTTTTGTTCGATTGTCAATCTTTGAAAAAATTAAAAACACATATAAATCAATTTTTTAAATATTTTTGTTAAATTTTTCCATATTTTACACAAGGCTTTCTTATAGGCTTGTAAAAATATTAACATAATCAACGACAGAATCATCATACAAACTTGTTGTATTAGAAATCGACTGGCATACAAGATCCAAAAGATTTTGTAGTTACATATATAAATAAAGATATCCAACTCTTTTACATAATTAAACATTTCCATGGTTCCCGTAATGGTGTAGAGCACGATCTGCGCTATGCAAAGCTTCATGATCTTGTTTCTATCGGGTAGAGCTTCTTGTTTTGCCATTAAAAATTTTTGCGACATTGTAGCATTATGTATGTATAAAATCGTACAAATAATGACTGAGCCGGTCGAGATGATGATACAGATATGAAATAACGAAGTTATATAAAGGCAGATTTCACTCGTTAGAGGGTTATTAGGATTGAACACAACAAACAGATATGGTACATAGACGGCTGAACCAATAAGAATATTATAAGAAATCGTAATCAAGACAAGCCAACGTGTTTTAATAGATATTTCGTTTTTAAAACCAGAAATGAAATAGAATCGAATAAAGGAATAAGGCATAACCGACGAAACAGCAGCATTTTTAGCGAATATTGTTCCAATGCCTAAAAAGATTTTTTTGGAACTTATCAATAATTTTAAGATCTTATATATGTTACCGGCAAATCTGATCAGGCCGGCGGATCAGATCTTCTTAGGCAAATCTGATCCTATCGGATTCTTTTGGGAAAATGTGTTGCAATTTTTTTATAAGATTAATAAATTTATTAGGTTGAACGGAAAGTCCTTGCCATTTTTGTTCCAAGGGATTTTTATATCAAATAGAATTGTGTTTCGGCGGGAAGTTACACGTAAAAATGACGCTCATGAACTCTTCTAACTTATTATATAAAAATATTTTTTGTTTCAACATATAAAACTTGTTTAGTTAAACCATGAATGTTGAATGTCAAGTCGAAAAAACCCTCATCTCCGACACAAAGTTTATGAGGCAACCAACAGTCGACTTTTTGCGTGTATCCGAGCTTAGCAAGATGTTCCACGACTGCCGTTTGAGAGAATCCAAGCTGTTCTGCCAATTCTCGCGTGGTTTGGCGGTTGTCTTCTTCAAGAAGTTCCACCAAGCGGTCATCATCGAGCTCAGATGGTTGTCCCGAGCGGGGAGCGTCATCAAGGTCAAAGTTTAAGTTTTTGAACTTGTTAAACCAATGTCGGGCCGTCCGTTCGGCTAGAAACCATCCCCGTATAAAGCGTTGATGTTTTGGGCGGCCTGGCTTGCGTTTATTCCTTGGTTATACTCGTACAACAACACGTGTCGAAGATGAGGGTTTTTTTCGACTTGACATTCAACATTCATGGTTTAACTAAACAAGTTTTATATGTTGAAACAAAAATATTTTTATATAATAAGTTAGAAGAATTCATGAGCGTCATTTTTACGTGTAACTTCCCGCCAAAACACAATTCGATTTGATATAAAAATCCACTGATTAGTCAATTAACGTCATTTGACTGGTCAAAAATGGAACTTTAAAGGTACAGTGCACATTCGATAAAATTTTGGTTGCAATGTTTTCGTTTCAAGACACAGAAAAATTCAAACTTTCCGAAGAAACTTGCCGAAAATTGATTTTCTTTGCACAGTTTCTATTTGTTTTACATTTTGTTGTTATTTTTTCACTGATTTCTCGTTTTTAGTAAGTTTTGAAGAAAAAAAGAAACATTGTGTATATTTTATACAATTTTATGAAAGAAAATAGGAAAAAACAACTTGTTTCTATCGAGTTTACAAATTTTTCTCATTCTTTTAGAAAAGAAAATCGCAAAAACTACCTTTTTATCAAATTTTCCAAATTGGAGAGGGGGTAGCGCGCAAGCCAAATTGAGGTCCGTGCGCGGAGCTTCATGCGCGGGACTAAAATTGTACAAAATTTTCTATTTTTTCAACAACAAAAAAATTGATTTTTTACGTGTACTAATTTTTTTTATGATAGAAGCACGTGTTTTCCTAATTCTTCTATTTTATTATACATGATTACATTATATGCATGATAACAGTTTTAGAGGTCCGGAATCAGAAGATCAATCATAATTTATTAGAATATTGCATTGAACACGAATTCTACATAAAACCGATATAGAAAACGGCATCGAATTAAGAAAAAAATTTTTCGATTTTCTTTCCTAAAAGAATGAGAAAAATTTGTAAACTCGATAGAAACAAGTTGTTTTTGCCTATTTTCTTTCATAATAGGACGGAATGCACCGCACGATTTTTTTAGGACTGAGCGCACATAGGACTGAGCATACCGGACTGAGTGCACATTTTTGAAATTTCGAATAATACAACGAAAAAAATTTTATTTTATGATATTCAGAAAGTCCATGAAAAATGGAGCATCTTTCGCTTTGATAGTAAATTCTGATTCGTTATAGTTTTCGAGATAATTTCATTCCAAAAAATGTGCGCTCAGTCCGTGCACTCAGTCTGTGCGCTCAGTCCTAAAAAAACACTTTATGCGGTGCATTCCGTCCTATTGCCCATAAAACTGTATAAAATATACACAATGTTCCTTTTTTTCTTTAAAATCTACTAAAAACGAGAAATCAGGGAAAAAACAACAACAAAATGTAAAACAAATAGAAACTGTGCAAAGAAAATCAATTTTCGGCAAGTTTCTTCGGAAAGTTTGAATTTTTCTGTGTCTTGAAACGAAAACATTACAACCAAAATTTTATCGAACGTGCACTGTACCTTTAATAAAAAAAAAACATCAAAATTCGTTAAAAAATCGACTTTTTTGGAAACATCGGACAATTTTTTAGACTGATTTCTAAGATTAAGAGAGTAAGGACAAGGAGAGGAGTGAGTAAGGGAGGGAATAGAAGTTAGGGAAGGGAGTAGAGGGATGATTAGACGAAAAGAAGGGAGTGAGATGAGCTAATTTAAAGTAATAATTGTTACATCATACCTGTAATAGAATCAATAATCTGTACAAAATTCATATTCGGTATTTTCATATCAGCCGTCATGTTAAAACAAGCGAAGCCCAACAAAAAAATTAGATTCAAACCATATGTATTATAAACAAATACACGAAATATTCGACCAGGAATGTCGCAGGAAAATGTCACTACAAGCAACACGATTGAAATAATAAAACTCATGAAAATAATGAAATAATTAATTGGAATTAGCGTCTCTTGAATATGATATAGAAAGCCTTGATCCAATAGTGGACAGTTAGAGGACGAGTTAGAGCCCTCGGAATCGTACATATCCCCATAATCAGAATAATAATCAGAATACTTCATTATAAATTTTTTGTTGAAAAGTTGAAATCACGAAATGAAATGAACAACTTTATAGAGAAAACTTGATTTTATTTTTCATGATTATAGGTTTTTATGGTCATATATAAAAACACGATTATTTTTACGATTCGTTTTGTCGTTTCTGGTTCATGTCTTTTTCCGTCGTTAAAAATGGAAGATCAACTCATTTGATCTTTTTATCAAAGTAGAGCTGATCTGGCAAATAATCTTCATCTTCAAAAAATCCAAACTCGTGAAATTTCGTCAAAACTTTACATAAATAAGACGCTAAAAGTTGGACAAAGATTGATTGTTTTCACTTGTTCTCGATTGTTTTAAAAGAGTTAAAATTCGAGTATATCTGCAATTTGTTTGAATTGGGTGGAATGAATGGATATTGATCGGTGGTGTAGTGGCTAGCACTGGTTTGATACATTCACCCAGGTTCGATTCCCATGCTCGTCAGTTACTTTTTGCCTCAAGTAAATTTGTTTTTTTTTCATTTTTATTGCCTAAAATACCCCCGAAAATTCAATTTTTCCCTGTATTTTAGGCCATAAGGAACAGTTTTATCCATAAGGAACAGTTGTAGTTTTGGAAAAATTCGTATCTTTCCAGTCTGACAGTTCCCTTGTGAGATCTAGTTTTTCCATTAATTATCTCGAGTGTAATTTCGGTCAAAAATTTTATTGCGTTTGAAAAAAAGTTGAACAAGAGGAAAAAATGCCCACGCAAGAAGGTACATCTTTTTTAAAGTCGATTTTTTTGAATTCTGTGTTTTAGAAGTATACCAAATTTTGAACAATTTTCAAGCTAGTTATAAGGCAGTTTTCGCTGCCGGAGATCCAAAAAAAATCGACTTTTTTCACTTTTTATCAAATATTTCAGTAACCATAAAGAGATATCCCATGCTCTTGGTGTCGTTGGATTGCTACGATTGCCAGCTTTAAAGGGGGGACCACTTTAGGGTCAGATCTCGAAAAAAATTTTTTTCTCCAAATTAGCTGATTTTTGGTACTCGGGGGTTTTCGGGCACGAGAAATCGATTGCGCGCATCGAAAAATTCAGAAAAAATTTTTCGGGGGTCAAAAACCCCCAAAAATAATTTTGTTGGGGTTAAAGCTTACAACCCCTAATTTTGACGCATTTTTTTCAATTTTTTGACCCCGAGAAATTTTTTCAGAATTTTTCGATGCTCGCAATCGATTTTTCGTGCCCGAAAACCCCCGAGTACCAAAAATCAGCCAATTTGGAGAAAAAAATTTTTTCTCGAGATCTGATCCTAAAGTGGTCCCCCACACCACCCTAGCCTATTGCAAAAAATCACTCACAGAAAAATCGAAAAAATAATTGCACAGAAAGTTTTATTATGGTCTCTAGTTACTAAAAAACTAAACCCCACGTTCGGGGGATCGTCGATTTTCAAGGAATAGCAAAAACAAAATTGAAAAATTTCAATGAAAAACAGCATTTCCATTGAAATCAAGGGGTCCAAAAACACCTTTATTTGACTTCTTTCATCGAAATTTTGACATTTTACACCATTTTTGGCTATGGCGAACATTTTCTGATAGTTTTTAGAAAAAGTTGAAAATTTTTTCAAAAATTGATTTTTGGGGGTCCATCCATTGGGGCCCAAAAAATCAATTTTTGAAAAAATTTTCAAATTTTTCTAAAAACTATCAGAAAATGTTCGCCATAGCCAAAAATGGTGTAAAGTGTCAAAATTTCGATGAAAGAAGTCAAATAAAGGTGTTTTTGGACCCCCTTGATTTCAATAGAAATGCTGTTTTTCATTGAAATTTTGACATAAATTTGTTTTTGCTATTCCTTGAAAATTGACGATCCCCCGAACGTGGGGTTTAGTTTTTTAGTAACTAGAGACCATAATAAAACTTTCTGTGCAATTATTTTTTCGAGTTTTTGGTAAACTTTTTTCTAGGGTGGTGTGTCCCCCCCCCCTTTAAAATGACACAAAAATCATCGGAATTCGCCACGTCAATTTTGAATTATTTCAAAAACAAAAAACTGTGCGCTCGTTTCTCAAAAAAGTGTGTTGTGCATTCGTTCCTATTGCCGTAAATTGTGCGTAAAATCCTAGTAAATTGTGCGCAAAATCCGTGCGTAAATTCCGTGTGCGTAAAATCCTGTGCGTAACATTCTTCTAAATTTATGTGCGGTGGATTCCCTCCTATTGCCGAAAAAAGTAATAGTGCCTAAAATAGTGCCTAGAATTTGATTAATAGTGCCTAAGATTTGATTTTCTAAATTTCGGATTCTAAATTTGTTTCTAAATTTTGGGCCATAGCGATACATACTAAAAAGGAATATAATTTGAAAAATTGTATTCTGAATATTTTAAAGGTATCACATGAAACTATCAAAACACATTATGGTTAATAAAAGCGCAAGAAACTATTTATTCTAGTGCACTTTAATCTTTCTCTTAATGCATATGTTATCAACATTCGTTTTAATACACAATCAAAAATATATAAAGACGCTATGAAAAATTCTATTTCTACATTATTATTTTGCTTATTAATAGCTCGTCGTAAGCATGTTTAAAAAGATTAATTGTCTCTTGCTTTGTATTAAGATCATTTCAATTTATTCTCTCGATCCACCTTATGGTCAATTAAAAATTCAAGGAGTACATGTCACCGATTTAAATGGAATTCCTGTACAGCTTAGAGGAATGTCATTATTTTGGAGTCAATGGATGGATCAATTTTGGAGTGAAGAAACATTATTGCATATAAGAAATGAATGGAATTCTAATCTCATTAGAGCACCTATGGGTATTATGTATGATGGGTATTTAGAAAATCCAGAAGCGGAATATGACAAAGTTAAAACAGTCGTCGAGGCGGCTATCAAACTAGGGATTTATGTTATTGTTGACTGGCATGAAGAAAGAGCTGACGAGCATATACCGCAAGTAAGCTATGACTGTACTCGGATCCATGTCGTATTTAATCATTTTGATGAGGTGGTCCCCCTCAATTTTGGGTCTATGAATGAGTGGGTCAGGGGGAGGGGACCCCCTCAATTTTAGGTCCATAAGTGGGTGGGTCAGGGGGAGACTCTCCCCCTCTTGCCGACCTATGTCTTTGTGGGGGCCTGCATGGTCTTCGGAAATTGTAAGAAGACATTCGCACTTTCATAGTCAGTCAAAATTTATCTTACAAATCAGATGCGATCATAAGGCGATACAACTTTTAGGCGATACAATTCTTCACAAACATTTCACAAACGTATGGATCTTATCCGCACATCATCTATGAAATCTGGAATGAACCTAATGGCCCGACATGGCCTACAATCAAAACTTATGCAGAACAAGTTATACCAGCTATCCGAGCTAATGACCCGAACAACATCATTGTTGTTGGAACTCCTACATGGTCTGAAGACGTCGACATTGCTGCTAGCGACCCTTTAAACTTCACAAATGTCGCTTATACTCTACACTATTATGCCGCATCGAATAAGCAATTCAACCGAAACAAGGCAACTACTGCCATCAACCAAGGAATTTGCTTGTTTATAACGGAATATGGAACAGTACTAGGTTGGGCAAATGGCACAGTCGATGAAAACGAATCCAATTTATGGTGGGAATTTTCTGACCAACATCAATTATCTTATGCAAATTGGGCTATTGATAATAAGAATGAAAGTGCAGCGGCATTAATTCCTGGAACTACTCCAGCGCAAGTAGGCGATACAACCAAATGGACTGCATCCGGGAAGTTTGTGAATCACAAATTACAAAGTACCAATCAAGGAGTCAATCCTTTTCCAACTACAACACCATTTCCAGGTAGTTTTTTATTATTAAATTAATTATTTTTGGGTTTTAGCAAATACATGCCCTACTGGTTGGTATAATTCGAAAACGAATCCAAACAAGTGCTTGAAATTTTCACCGTATACGCAAGTATTTAAAGATGCAAATGACCAGTGTTTCGATTTGGTGTCTGGTAGTTTGGTTAGTATAGATAGTGGATTTGAAAATGCTGAACTTACTCGTAAGGCACCATTTATAGTGCATCTTTGTGTTGCGCGACGCGAGTTGGCGTTCAACACAAAAATGCACTGTCGCGTTTGTCGCCACACGTCGTGCGACATGTCACTAATACTTGGTTTGAAAAGACGTTTATCCATCAACAAGCCTTGGTGGTGCAGTGACAAAGGAGCTACTTTTTGGTCACATGGTCGCGGGTTCGAATCCAGCTTGGAGCTAATTTTTTGCCACTCGGCCTTGTATCGTGCGACGTCGCAGGCTGTCACGCGATACGTCGTGCGACGCAACTATAAACGACATGGGAAAATTGTTCGCCCTATAAACGTAGTTGTCCTGCGTGTCGCGCGATGCGACGGAAGTATAAATCCCGCCTAAGGCACCATTTATACTTCCGTCGAGTCGCGACGCGATAGTGCATTTTTGTGTCGCGCGACACAAAAGTTGGCGTTTATAGTCTGTCGCGCGACAGTGCTTTTTGTGTCGCGCGACGCGTCGCGAGTTAGCGTTTATAGTCTGTTGCGTGATAGTACTTGGTTTGAAAAGACGTTTCTCCATCAATAAGTCTCGATGGCGTAGTGACAAAGCAGCGGCTTAGTGATCGCAAGTTCGAATCCCGCTTGGAGCCAAATTTTTTGCCACTGGCCTTGTGTCGCGTGGTCAGCACTTGTGACGTCGCAGGCTGTCGCGCGACAGCAACTATAAACGACATTGGAAAATAAACTTTTAAACTTTTTTTAACTCCTTTAAATTTTAGAGGAAGCAAATCAAGAAATTGGAATATGTGATAAGATTTTTATTGGTTTGACAAGAAATGGAAGTATGTGGAATTGGCAAAATGGTGATACTAACACTTATCAAAATTGGGATTCAGGTATTCATGGGAGAATGAGAAAAAAAGTGTTCAACATGCTCTTTAGGATACCCAGATGCAAATGCTAACAATAATTGCGCCTATATAGAATTAAACACAGGAAGATGGAGAAACTCAAATTGCAACGAAATTCATTGTTATATTTGTCAAAAAATGATTAAAGGACCAGTCTAGTAATTTACAATCATATGAACAAATGATATATTCGGAAAGATCATGAAAAATGGAGCATTTTTTGTTTTTACGGCATGTTCTGAATCGTTGTAGATTTCAAGATAATTGCGTTTGAAATTGCTCATGCATTTCGTTGTAATACACAAACCTTTTTGAATTTTTGCGAAAAAATCGATTTTTGCATCAATTTTTAAATTTTCATAAAATGAACATTGTAGCAATTTTTATAGCTAAATGAGAGGAACAAAATGACACCAAAATGATCCAATTTGAACATTGTTTTGGGTTATTGAAACGAAAACATGAATCAGAATTTTCTTTTCAGTAACCCAAAACATTTTCCAAATTCAATAATTTTGGCGTCATTTTATTCGTCTCGATGAGTTATAAAAAATGCCATCTTTCTTTTTTCTTAAAATATCAAGGATTTTGAATTTTATAATGATTTATTAAATCGTTTCAATGCAAAATTTCATTAATACCTGAGTGTCGGCTAATCGCTTCAATACATAAACTAGTTTGAAATTTTTTTAGCAAGTTTATTTCGCTCATAACTTTTTACCGTTAGACTTTCAAGTAATGCCGTAAAAGAAAAAATGCTCAGTTTTTTGTTCTCTACTTTTTTTTAATATTTCCCGGAAAATAGACTGGTTCTTTAAGCCAACGAATAAGAGTTAATTCTGCTCTTGTGACTCAATAAAGAACTCTTTCACCAACTCTAAACAATCCCACAAAACTATGTTTCTTTGTACTATCTCATGTTTAGTACTACAAGCTATTCATGCATTTGCTAATTTCTTGGTACAATATATTCATAAGTTAATCGGTTACATAAAGTTCACATGGGATAATGCGTGCTATAGTTCAATGCTTTTGTGATCTTTGCAACTTTTTGCAAAAAAGTATCATGCGAATTGCGTTTTATAAACATTAGCTTTGTAGTTTTAACAGCTGAGCAGTCGATTCTTTAAAGGACCACTCCAGTCAGTTACAACCATATGAAAAAATGATATACCGTATTCTCTCTAATAGAAGCACCGGTGCTTCTATTTTTCAATCCCTCCGTCAGGGGGTGCTTCAATTAGAGGGGTGCTTCAAATAGAGGGGGTGCTTCTATTTTTAAAAACACTATTCAAACAATAATTCCACAACAAAAACTTTAAACTTTTATTTACTCCCACTAGGGGAGCATCAAAATAAATAGGTATATTCCTCTTTGAAGGCGTAGGATCTTGATCGGTTTCAGAATCGCTCGACATTTTTGAAACTAACAAAATGAGCAAAAAGTAGATCATCGAAAAAAACATTCTCCTTATACAGATTTTTTTGTTAAGACAGAATTTATGGGGGGGGGGGGGGCTTCAATTAGAAGGGGGGCTTCCATTAGAGGGGGGGGGGGTGCTTCTATTTTTCAATCCCTCCGTCAGGGGGTGCTTCTATTAGAGAGAATACGGTATTTAGAATATCTCCTCTGTAAGCTGCACTCAAAGTAGCCCACAGAGGAGATATTCTAAATAAGTACCGGAGCGTATTTAAAGGGGGGGGGGCAAATGACCCCCTTCCCTTCGCTGAAAAAATTTTCCCAATGGTCCTACTTTGTTTCTGCCTAAAAAATTTTATACCAAAGAATTTGTGTACATATTTTCGTTGTAATGCACAAACTTTTTTGAATGTTTGCGAAAAAATCGATTTTTGCATCAATTTTTTAAATTTTCATAAAATGAACATTGTAGCAGTTTTTTTTATCTAAATGAGACAAACAAAATTACACCAAAATTATCCAATTTGAAAATTGTTTTGGATTATTGAAACGAAAACATGAATCAGAATTCTCGTTTCAATAACCCAAAGCAATTATCAAATTGGATAATTTTGGTCTCATTTAGCTATAACTAATATCTACAATGTTCATTTTATGAAAATTGAAAAAATCGATTTTTCCGCAAAAAAATTTGTGTATTACAACGAAAACATGTACACAAATTCAAAATTTCAAGCGCAATTTTCTCGAAAACTATAACGATTCAGAACATGCCGTAAAAAATGCTCCATTTTTCATGAACTTTTCCAAATATCAATAAAATTTGGCAACTTTTTCCCATTGGACTGGTCCTTTAAGAACCAAACAGACTGTTTCTTCGCCCTTTGTTTTAACTGTACAATTTGTATTTGGTTCAATGTTGGACGAATTTTGCGTATTGTTTGTAGAACTACATCAAAGTTGCAGCTCATTATTGGGAGCGGACGACGAGTAACACGGTTGAGTCGATCTGCTTGAATGACCTATAAGCAGCTCAAGGGTCATCCTAATTATACATTTCTCCCACATTTATGCGCAATTTTTATGAAAAATAAAATCTTATTTAATAAAAATGAATATATACATACAAATAAAAAATAACAATAATTGATATGCAAAAAAATAAATTAAAAAAATTTTAAGGCGTTAAACAAAATGATTTTATAAAAATTCAAAAAATCGGCAAAAAAAGATTAAAAATCTCGACATCGTTCAAGATTTTTAGGATGGAAGAAAACTTGAATTTTTGGCATAAAGTTTGGAGGGTCATCTTTAAAAATTATGTTTGAAAACGGCTAAAATTCGCATAATTCTAGATCAGGTTGGAGAGTCAAATTAACGAATTTTCAACAAATTCTTTGATAAACCCCTTTTTATTATTTATTCGTTTAGGATACAACAGACAAGAAGTCCAAATTAGAGTACCCAACAAAATATAACATCCTAAGAGAGCACATATAATCTAATAACAGTTCCAATCCTAAATAAGCAGATATCACAGACTTTCTTCGATTCTTCGGATGATTTTCTTTCTCACCAGGTCTTCATAGATGTTGGAAGTTTTCATAGCTTTCTTGAAATTCGTTAGGTTGTTGATTTGGCAGATTTCTCTCGGTAGATTGTTCCAAATTCTTCTGGTAGTGTTCAAAAAGCTGGAGAAGTGCGCGTCCGATTTCGTTGGTTGGATTGCCAAGATGAATTCGTGATTGCGTCGGGCGCTTCTTCTGGCGTCCAGTGATATATAAGATGGTATCATCTGGCATATCAATTACCTTTCTGGCGTACTTGTAGCTCTGATTTGCTCTTCTTTCCATTACTAGTTGTTCTAGTGGCTTCCAAGAAAGCTTCTAGAGGAGCGTTTTGTATTATTATTAAATATTAATGGATGTTTATCAAGAGATTTTTCGAAAATTCGTCAATTTGACGGTTCAACCTGATCTAGAAAATTATGCGAATTTCAACCGTAATTTAAAGATGGCCCCATGCTTGTTTTTCGAAGTTAAAAATTATTCAAAACTACAAAATTGTTCAATTTTAGAGGTCAAAATACTCCGCGTACCTACAATTTTATGCCAAAAATGTTTTTCCAAATTAGCTACTTTTTTGTATATAGGAATAATTTTATGCGGGAAATCGATACACCTGCCACCTTCCTTGAACTACAAAAGCTTTTTCACGCTTCGGGAATGCGCAATCGATTCCTCGCATAAAATTACCCCTATATACAAAAAATTAGTCCATTTGAAAAAATTAATTTAGCATATAACTATAACTACGCGGCATTGACCTTTAAGTGAATGTTTGTGGCAGGATGAGGTAAGATTGAATAAGTGGTTTAGATTTACAAAAAAGTGAAAATTATCGCCAGATTTAATGTTAGATCTTGTGCCTACCTATTTTCAAGTCTCAAAAAAGTATAAAAAATCCTTAATTATATGGCACAAAATCCACAATTACCCGTTTAAGTTCGGATAAAATAAAGAAATATTTAGTTGCTTTACAAACAGGAATATCTGGCAACTTGTTAAGTAAGAGAAAAAGACGGCATAGATTCGAATGAAACGAAGAGGATAAAAAGATAAGAATGAAATGATCGAATAAAACGATATGAATGAAACAATACGAATGAAAAGACATAATGGAAAAAACCAATAAAAATTTTTTCCTATGGGAAAATTTTTATTTTTTAAAATTTTTTTATAAATTTTTCTCATGGAAAAAAGTTTTTATTGGTTTTTTCCATTATGTCGTTTCATTCGTAACGTTTCAAACCTTTGGTTTCATTCGAGTCTATGCCAAAAAAGACCTGGCTGAGAGAAACGTTTGATTTTTTCAAATCTTTATATCACTATCTTCTAGGAGGCTCCTCGTCTTCGTATTCATACAGTTGTTTATACAATGGACAACAATAACAACACCAGCATGACAGGCCGATTAGCACTAAAAAAATGGTTAAATTTGTGTCAATCTCCTGTGAAAATCTCTACCTGCAACAAGTATTATAGAAGCAATGATAATGGCTACAACGGCACCGGTTGGAATGGCAAATGGACAGCATGAAGGCTTCCATGAGCCCATATATGGCCAAGTGCAACACCAATTCCAGTTGTCCCAATCTGTTGGTTGTGGACAATATGCCAAATAACCTTAAAAAAAGTAAACATTAGATTTTTTTTACAAAAAATTTTTGGATGACTTTTTCTTCGATCTTGATTGTTATTTACTAACAAGGACATTGTTTATGGTCACTTTTCTAGTTTGAGTGACCAATGTCAATCCCTCACTGCTCATTTATAGCGCTCATAGCAACGAATATGTTGCTATGGATTAGTTCAACAACAACAACAATACAGACTACTGTTTTAGCCTATAATTTAAACAGTTCTAGTGGCGCAAACAGTGAGCGCAGCCAGAAATTTTTATAAGGGGAGGCCCTATTCGAAAATTTTTCAAAATTTTACCTTGGTTCCCCCTCATATTTTTTTGAAAATTTCCAAAATTTTTGGGATAAACATTGAGAAATGCTTATTTTTAAGCTGAAAAAGCTAAGAAAATTACGATTTTTGGTGAAAAAAAGGTACACAAATCTTCTGTTGAAATTTTTCAGCAGGGTTTGTGAAGAAACTTTTTGAAAATTCATTACTTTTACGGCCCAAATTGAGCTCAATTAATTATGCGAATTTCAAAATCTAGTACCCCTGTTTCCTGTTACCGATGAGAATTTCCCCCGTTCCCGCCAATTCTATTAACCAACTAGTAGTTACATACCATAACCTGAAGGACACCAAAATATCCTTCGATTTGCAAGTCTTCCTTCAATATATTGCGTTATTGGATCATTTAAGGCTTGTGCATCAATATAATACGCTAAAAAAATATTTACGTTTATGTAAAAAAACATATTTTTGAAACTTTTTTCAAAAAGCATATAGTGACACTTAAGGCTTAGGCTTAGTACTTTCTAAAAAAGGATTAAAAAAGCCTAACTAATCCTGATTTTCCCGCCATACGACCACACAGGGATGCATCAAAAAAGCTATATAAAGATCCTTGTTTCTTTTCGTTTCAATGTACATGTTGCCTGATTCAAGGAAAAGTTTCATGATAGCCAAAAAAAATTTCGACAATCGGAAATCAACGCTAACTGTCGAAAACTTCCACAGTTAACGTTGGATAGTGCGTACCCCTCCCCCTCTAAATTTTCAAAACAATTTTTATTTTCAGGTTTCAGGGACACATACAACATCTTTTAACGAGACTCTGTTTTGCCGAGAAAATTTCATAGACCTACCTAATCCAAGAAATACTGTTATTAAAGCTAAATGCCATTTTTGAATCCTTCTAATCATTTCGAAAAAATATTCGTTTGGGTTTTAGACCAAATCTAAAAAAAGTTTAATCAAATAATAATTTTTTGCTATAAATAAACTACACGAGAAATTGATCAAGCGCAACAATAGTCAAAAATGGCCACGCCGGAAAGGAAAAATTAACGCTTACAAAATTTCATTCGATTATGAATCATATTTAAGCACGAGAAGAGAGGAAGAAGAAATGGGAGAATAGCATCTTGACGAGTCATTCATTCATAACTATACAAATATTGTGCAAATATGGATCGATACGTTAAAAAAGTACGCCCACATAAGGAAAGAGAATTGCTTAATATTGATAAAGTTAGTAAGGTGAGTAATTCAAAAAGAGGCGCTATCTCATTTGACACATGGAACATTTAGATACTAGGTCATCTTTACAGTAGATCCTTACGCGGATATTCCTTACCGGTCTGCAGTCAGTTTCTCAATCACAGAAATATTTTCATGAAAAGTGATGTTCTACAAAGTTGCTATTGAGATCACGACAAACAACTTTGTAGAACATCACTTTTTGTGAAAAAAAATGTAGAATGATCGGGTAAGAAAGGACTGGTAAGGATTGACCGGTAAGGATCGTCCGTAATGGTAAGGAATGACCTAGTGCTAACATTTGGCCCAACGTTGTTTAACTTGCCAAATCCGACGGTATGCTTTTCTATTATCGGTACTTATTCAGAATGCCCCCCATGGAGACCAAAAAAGGACATAAAAAATGTCCTTTCTTAGTTTGATATGCGAATTTCAGGACGGCTATAAAAGGACACAGGGGTGGGGGCATACCGAATAAGTACCTTTCTATCAACACTATGGAGCGCCAACTTTTTTTGACCGTATAAAAACAATTATAACTAAAAAAATGTAAGCGTCCTCAACAATGCAGTCGTTCGCAAATAAGTAAAAAACGCCTAAACAAACAAATATGAATTAACCTCGATAACAAGAACGAATCAGCAGGATAAAGGCTAGAAAGAAATAAACTCAAATAGTGACTCATCGATCAATAAGTATAAGGGACAGTGGCGCAGGACCAGGGTTGCACAATGAAAATGTTTCCAATTTCTGTTTCTTGAAGTTTGGAAATATTTCTGGAAACTATTGAATCAGGCACCAAATTTTATGCTTCTCGACTAGGGTTGACGGGAAAAAATTTTCCCGATTTCGGGAATATCCCTAAATCGGAAAATTTCGAATAGGGAATAAATTTTTCCAAGTGGGGGGGGGGATAAAACCTTAAAAGGGAGTAGCTGGTGGAGGAGAATAGAGCCCTAGGAGGGACCGGTGGAACAAGATAGAGCCATAGGAGGGGATGGTGAAGAAGGATAGAGCCCTAGGAAGGGGGGAGAGAACGGTGGATGAGAATAGTCCTAGGAGGGAAGAATAGAACCCTAGGAGGAGGGAGCCGGTGGGGTAGGATATATCCATAGAATGAGGGAACGATGGAGGAGGATATAGCCGTAGAAGGTGGTAGCCATTGAGGGAGTTAACTACCCAGGGAGGATAGAGCCCTAGGAGGTAGCTGGTGGAGGATAGAGCCCCAGGAAGAGGATAGTGACAATTTCCCAGAACCTGACATCTATCTTTCAATAATACCTCTACAACTTGATCTAAAATGCCCTAAACTGGATTGTTATACAAGTTTCACGAGCGGCGAGTGCGAGCTCCGCTCGTATAGATTAGATGCAAAAAATTTAGATTACCCATAACATTAAAACAAAGTCGCGACTGTTGACATCTTTGATGCACTTATCGATGTTTTGCTTGTGTATATGCGTCGTATAGTTTCTTCTTCTTCGATCGGCCTTTGAAGAGGAAAATTCCAATGTTCGAAGCCAGGAATGAATCACCATTTTGAAGCAATAGGTGCTGGCGTATTTCTTCCTTCAAGAAAACGACACGCCACTACCACCAAGCGATCTAAGCGGCGCTCCTCTTAAATGTAAATACACAGCAAAAGACCGAGAGCGAAGATGACAGCGACAAGCAAAATGTGTGGCATGAGTGTGGGCATTATCTGTGTTGAATGGGCATTATGTGAGTGTACCCAGAAAATTTTATGGTACATTGAAGGTGAGATTTGAAAAAAAAGTATCCTAGATCATAAATTTCAAGTTGTCAAAATTTGGTATATCACGTAAAGGTGAAAAAAATGAAACTTTTGTGTATATAACGAAAAAAGTTACAAAAAGTGGCAATCCTGGTCACCGACCAAAATATACGAATTTTGAGCACCAATGTAAATTGTGCATAATAGCGAAAATTTTTCTAGATGTGACAAATTTGTCACAATGAACAATTTTTTAGTTGTCAAAATATTATTATGCTTAAAATTCGCATATTTCTGGGGCCTGTTTTAATTGTTGACTAGAGAAATTTCAACGACTGACTAGTGTAACTTTTTTCAAAACAACCTACTGATTAGTTTGATTTTTTTAAGATCTATATTTAAGCTTCATAAAAAAACCTAACTAATCAGTATGTTATCTTGAAAAAAGTTACACTAGTCAGCCATTGAAATTTCTCTAGTCCACAATTGAAACAGGCCCCTGGTCGGTGACAAGAATTGTAAATTTTTGTAACTCGTGCATGCCACACACATGATTTTTGTTTGCCGTAAATAAAAAAAATCTAAATGAATACCAATAAAAATACTAAGACCAAAGAAATATACATAAAATTCCTTATCAGTACCTATACACAAACACCTCCTCCCTCATAACCAGAAACCAAATTCAATACCCAAGAAGAAAAAAGAATCGATTTTGAAATTCTTAGCCAAAAATGGCCGCCGTCGAGTCATCTACTTTTGCATTGTACGAATGTTTGCATAATAATTGTATATAGCGTCCAAAGAGTGTGTGAGAAGAGATTCCGTCCGGGAGCCCCCCTGAAAGCATCGAAAATGCGAACGCCTTGACCAAAACGGCTCAAATGGGCGGTGTCAAAGGTCTTTTCAGTGTGTGCGTTCGAGAAAGGTATGAAAACTATACGAAAAGAACTCATAGAGGTGAAGCCAGTCGGGTGGACGAACAGTGATGTCGTGTGCTTTGGGTTTTACCTGCGTTTGCTATACGGACGTCTCCAAATGCAACTGAGGATAATCAATTGCTATGAGTGACCAATGGTCACAGCCGGCTTTCGTAAATTAAAAACAAGCAGCGAAAGAATATAAAACAAAAGTTTATAGAGCAACGCACCTTCGGCACTCAAATGCAACTGAGGATAATCAATTGCGCCTCTGGTGCTATTTGAGCGCCGAAGATGGAGCTTGGCCCAGGGGTGCTAAATGGGTGCAGTTTTTTACGGCCCGGGTTCGAATGAAACGAATACAAATGAAACTATTTGTGCCTGATTCGAGTAAATTGCGTCGAGAACACAAATATATTGCCGATTTTTTATTGGTTTCGTTTCATTTGAGTCTATACCGTTTGAAGTTAGCGATTTTGAAATTTGAATTTCCCGCCAAATTGAAAATCAGGGTTTTGGCGTGAAATTTGAATTCAAAATCGCAACTCAAAAATCGCCAACTTCAAACGAGATTATAGTCTTTTTTTTCGTCAAAGATTTTTTTCTTTTATAAAATTTTTCCGATTGAATCAGGAATTAAAAAAAGAATTGTTTATTGAAACGAAAAAATTTAAATTCTTTGAAAGAATTTTTTAATCTCTGAATACGAACTACAAACNGCATTGAAAAATTCTGAAAAAATTTTCCGGGGGTCAAAAAATGAAAAAAATTGCATCAAAATTAGGGGTTATAAGTTTTAACCCCAACAAAATCATTTTTAGGGGTAAGTTTATGCGAGAAATCAATTGCGCGCATTAAAAAATTCTGAAAATTTTTTCTGGGGGTCAAAAAATGGAAAAAATTGCGTCAAAATTAGGGGTTATTTTTTTCGATTTTTTGACCCCGGAAAAAATTTTCAGAATTTTTCGATGCGCGCAATCGATTCCTCGCATAAACTTACCCCTAAAGGTCACTTGTTAAAAAATTTTCTACTCGACCATACTTTACACCCCCCCCCCCTTTAATAAGGCTTAAGCCTAGGGAAGTAGAGTTAGGTCGTAAATTTCGAAAAAAGGTATATTCCACCTATTTTTGGCATGGGAAAACGATGGTGATGTTTATAAATGTTGAAATACACGGGTTTTCACAACTTTTCCTGGCTATGGCCTAGCTCGTTACACCAATAGCAGACTCGAAATTCGCATAATTGTTTTAATCAATTTTGGACCCCTCTGGGGGGTAATTTTAGGCGTAGAATCCGAAAAAACTATTAATTTTTTATGAAAAAATTTTTTAAGGGGTCAAAACAGGGGGTACCCCCTATTTTTGAAAATTTTAAAAAAAATCGATATGTGTATCATTTAAGGGTAATTTTAGGCGTAGAATCCGAAAAAATTATTAATTTTTTATGAAAAATTTTTAAGGGGTAAAAACAGGGGGTACCCCCTATTTTTTTCATAAAAAATTAATAATTTTTTCGGATTCTACGCCTAAAATTACCCTTAAATGATACACATATCGATTTTTTTTAAAATTTTCAAAAATAGGGGGTACCCCCTGTTTTGACCCCTTAAAAAATTTTTTCATAAAAAATTAATAGTTTTTTCGGATTCTACGCCTAAAATTACCCCCCAGAGGGGCCCAAAATTGATTAAAACAATTATGCGAATTTCGAGTCTGCTATTGGTGTAACGAGCTAGGCCATAGCCACTTTTCCTTTATAATTTATGTACGAAATAGCACTTTTTTTAAGGCTAATTTTTCAAGGAAAAAATCTTTTGCGGATTTTTTTCACTTGTATGTTTGAAATAACCCAGAATTTGACTCTAAACCGTTTTTGGAGCGAGTTGGTTATGAATTTATCTAGTTTTGAAAATGCGTGACGGTCCCTAGACATGGATGACAAAATTTTATTGTCTGGGTTACACTTCATTGACAAAAAGCTTGCTTGGTTTAAGAAGTGTAACGCAGCTATAGTAATTTTACAAATTTTTGGGTTATATTATGCTTGTCTGGGTTACATTTTTAACCCGTAAGTCACTCTGGCAACCCTGCTTATACACCATAAGGTCCTCACGCGAGGCTATATACTTGCGATGGAAATAACTTTTTTCTGATTAATGCAACACAAAACCTCCTTTTGCATTCAAGAGAGGAAGGTTTGACCTATATTCCTGAGTGAGAAAATTGTTTGAAACTGCTTCTACGAATTTTTTTCTTTAAAAATACGGTTTTTCTGTCAATTTTTTTGCAACAAATTGAAATAATTTTTTATCGGATCTCGCATTTTCATCAATTCCGTTTTTATTTTGCTGAGCTCACCCCATAGCACAATCCTAATCCTTAATAAGGATTTTTTCTAAAATTTTTCCTATTAATTTTTAGGCTTGCAGACAAATGACAAGCGGACATTTGACAAGAGTTTTTTTTACTGAGGGGTGACATTTGACAAGTACAAACTACAAAAAAAATCTGAAGGGCGAGGGTTCGATCCCGGAGGTCGAAATCAGAAATATCATAATTTTTTTCTGATTTCGACCTCCGGGATCGAATCCTCGCCCTTCAGATTTTTTTTGCAGTTTTTACTTGTCAAATGTCACATCTCTTGCCAAATGTCCACTTGTCAAATGTCCGCTTGTCATTTGTCTGCAAGCCAATTTTTATGAATTTTTGAAGTTTGAAAAAAGAATTTTTGAGAAAAAAGTTCAAATAAAAAACGTGAAAAAAGTAACATGAAAAAAGTAAGTGTGAAAATAAACGTGAAAAAAGTGATAATAGTGTCGTTTTCGGGTATGGGGAACACGAATCCGAATTTTTTTGATTTGAGTGCAGGAAAATTTTAGAAAATCGAAAAAAACTCGGAAACGCTTTAAGAGACAATATCTCGAGATTTCGAACCTGAAAAATTTTCTTCTCACGGGAGCGACAAAACCTAGCAAATATTAAAGTAGGATGCTCGAAACAATTTTTAAAGCCGCTCCCGACCAAATTCTCGAAAACCGAAAATTCCTTTAGGAGCTTAGAAGGTGTACTACCCCCATTTTTAAGCCATTTTTCGATATTTTAAACGCGTATAACTCCGTGAAATCGTACTTTTATGGCTTAAAAAAGGTATATATCAATGATATACATTCTCCCAAACATCCCTATAAATTTTCATCGAAATCCGAGAACCTTCGATTTTTGCCCCCTATTTTGGCTTGGCACTAGGTCTATAGGGGCAAAAATCGAAGGTTCTCGGATTTCGATGAAAATTTACAGGAATGTTTGGGAGGATGTATCTCATCGATATATACCATTTTTAATCCATAAAAGTACGATTTCATGGAGTTATACGCGTTTTAAATATCGAAAAATGGCTTAAAATGGGGGTAGTACACCTTCTAAGCTCCTAAAGGAATTTTCGGTTTTCGAGAATTTGGTCGAGAGCGGCTTTAAAAATTGTTTCGAGCATCCTACTTTAATATTTGCTAGGTTTTGTCGCTCCCGTGAGAAGAAAATTTTCTAGTGCCGGTAGATGCGAGTCTTTAAGATATCGCCTCTTAAATGTCATGATTTATTTAAATTTTTTCTGTACATAAACTTTAATTAATCTTTTGCAAATATATAATGCTTTACTATACAATCGATATTACAATGATATCGATGTCCTTGGAGCGCAAATTATGGAGCAAAACATGTGCTTTTATCCTTGGAACTAATGCAAATCTTTGTTTTATTTGCCAACACTGAGCGTAGTCTTCATTTAATACCAATTCAAGTGGATTAAAATTATATGGTTGCTAGCCGAACTTTAGAGTTGAAGATGATAGATAATTTGTTTTCGCATTCATTCAATGAATACCAAATTTTCATAAATCATTTGATTTTATAATGATTTAAGAATAAACTTGATTTATTTTAAAAATACTATTGAAATGCAAATAGAATCAGCGCCGTAATTTTGGTCCAGATTTTGGGGAGGAAGTTTTGGAAAATTCAGGTTTGGAGGAAAGTTTTGGGGAAATTTTCATTTTTCTTCCCTGGAAATTAAAATTTTTTTAGGTTTGACGGAGGAAGTTTCTCCTGGTTCTTTCCCATAATTACGGCGCTGAATAGAGTAGTTTGAGTATTAAATCTAATAAACTGGGAGACCGAGTGCTATCGCGCTAGGAGGGGAGAGAAAATTTTCCGACCCGATCGATAAGTCTCCGAGCGCCCCGAACGAGATCTCCACCCTGATCCGAGTGCTTACGAATTCTTCCGAGCGCTTTCAAGGATGAACGTTCTTACCCCCAAAAGTTAGAAACATTTTTAAAAAATTTTTAATTTTTTCCAAATCGGCTGATTTTTTTACTCGGGGGTTTTTCGACACGGGGAATTCGAATCTGAAGGAATTTTTTGATTTTGACCACTAGAAAGTGAAAAAAATCGACCGTTGTAAAAATTCCGTTGATAAAATTTCTCAATTCCTCATGCCATTTTGAACCTCGTTATCAAAGTTCCGTTGTCAAAATCCCTAGAGCCGCCAAGAAAAATTTCAAAAATTTTTTGGTGTTTTTCCGTCTTTTTTCACCTTTTTTGATGAATTTTTTAAAGTTAAGTCAAGAAAATTGGCAATTTGATAAAGTCCAGTCAAGTCAAGACATTTTGAAAAATTTTTCGTCAAGTTGGAAAAATGACTTTCAACCCTAGTCTCTCTCCAAGGAATTCAAATTCCGAAATCCTTTGCTATCAAAATCTAAATTTTTTATTGAACTTCTTTCTCTTAATCGAATAATTAATGGAAAAACAATTTGTGCAATCCGTGGGAAATTCGCACCGACAAAGCGTTTGTCCGAGTTGAATCGGATGTAAACCGCTATGCGATAATCCAAGCTGTACTGGCACCACTTCGACGACTGATCGGCACTTAGCACGGCTACTTAGTGCTACTCAAAAACTGCGCATTAAGATTGAAGAAAGTGGTCATTCTTTTTTTCCTTCACGGAGCTCTTTAATATCTTGGATTAATATACCGTACTTTGTTCTAATAAAGTGGAATTATTGTTTGATGATTCATTTTTGTCTTGAGAATCGTTATAATCCCAGGCGGAAGTGTCTTTAATAAACTTATTAAAAAACTTGTAGCCGTCAAGAAAAATTTCAAAAATTTTTTGGTTATTTTTCAATTTTTTGGTGTTTTTTCGTCTAAAAAATTCGACCGGGGGGGGGGTAGGTCATCGATCCCCGGGGACCGATGACCTTCTAAAAAAAGTCGTCAAACTGCGAAGGGGAGTGGGTCATAAAAACAAAAATTTTAGACCGGGGTCTGTGCAACTGTGTTCATGATATATAAACATAAATTAATTATTACAACTTATAGCAATATGGGTGTTGTTTAAAACAGGTTCCGCGATAGAATGAGCTTTGAGACGAAGTCCATGTCACAAAAAATTTTTAATCGCTGAGCGAAAATTGATGTGGATATTCTGATAGAACTCACCGAGTTATGCAACTTTAGTTCTGGGCTCCCGACCCGGCGACCTCTCCCCATGGAGCTATGGCCCCTAGAAGTTGGGAAAGATGACCATTTTTTGACCAAAACTTTTCTGAGAAAACTATGCACTTTTGAGCTTCGCGATGTTCTTGCCCCCCCCCATACCAAATTTTCTGAGGAATCTTTTGTGAGCGAAAATTTTTGGTTTTTCTGAAAATTGACTTTGTCATTTTTTTAAGCGTTATTTATACTTCCTTCGTGTTGCGACACGACAGTGTATTTTTGTGTCGTACGACATATCGTACCACACGTTGTATGACAGCGTTTATAGTTCGGTCGTACGACGCGTCGCGACACAACGGAAGTACAAATGGCGTCTTAATTTTTGTGACTCTACAGGAAGGGGTGAGTTCAAAAAATTTTTTCGACAAAAAACTGAGCTCAAACTCATATATGGACTATCCGAATATGTATGTTTCAAATAAAAAATTTTAAATACAGATTTTCGAAATCCTAGTTACTTCACTGGTACCGATTGATATTTATATATTGTTTTAAGTTTATTATTAATATTTTCGTTTATTCTCGTAAATCAGAAATCTTCTCGTGAAATTTGCGAATATTTCTACGCCGATTAGGGACATTCTATTGCCTCCCATGCTAACGAGTTTTTAGAGCAATGTATACCTATAGATGTCATTTTGTTTACAATCAAAACGTAGTTAGAGCACGTCGGACAACGGACAAATCAACTCGAATTATCATTATCGCTAATGCGCACTAATTGATTTGAATGCCTTCTTAAAATTTTCGTTAAAACAACTTTACGCATCATTTTACGTATAAAAAGAAATAGGATTAAACATTTTCATGAATGCTGTAAAAACCTTAGTTTTCACTCAACAATCTAAGAGGATAAAGGAAACATTTGATAAAAACTCAATACGAGATTATCACGAGTTTAACCATTTTTCTTTTATGCCCTTTATGGTAACATCTAGTTCAAATTAAATAAATCTTCTTTTGAAATCAATTCACAAGCGGATCAAAGTTGGCATGGTCCATGACAAATATTTGTTGTCGGATAAAAATTATAGTCTCACATATTCATGAATATTTACAATGTTCAAAATATGTTCGAGGTCATCTTCGAACATAATAAAACATAGTTGCAAAACATGCAATTGAGAACGTAACCAACCTTTTTAGCGGCTTATCCCAACACACCTGATTGCGCATTCATATCATTCGTTCGGCCTAATCCTTTAATATGCCTACAGTCTCTACCAACTTTTCACAGAATCGGCAAGATTCATATCTACAAAAGAAATCTATGAAGAGAGAAGATAATGGTACATCGACAACTCAAGTACCTGAAGATCGATTAGGAATAGGCCGATTTGTAACAGGAAGTCTATTATACAGATTTGGCACCCGATATGTCAACAACTTTGGTGTCATGATCGATATGAAAAATCGAGCGCAATTCATACAAAAAATTATTTTCAATTTGTTGTCAAAAGAAATTGTCAAAGTTTCCATCCTCGTAAGTAATGTGGATGGAAATTTTGACATATTGTGTATGAAGTTGACGATTTGAAATTTTGTGTATTACAACGAAAACATATACTTGATAGTTTTTCCTGAATCAATAAAATCTGTTCAAGGATTTTGAATTATTTTCTTCTCAATATACAGATTTTATTGATTCAGGGAAAAAACTATCAGGTACATGTTTTCGTTGTAATATACGAAATTTCAAATCGCCAACTTCATACGCAATTATCTAGAAAATGACAACGATTCAGAATTTACCATAAAAATAAAAAAGTTCCATTTTTTATGAATTTTCCGAATATCAACAAAAATAGACAACTTTTTTCAGACCGGACTGGTCCTTTAAATCTCTCGTTCTCGAGATCATCTGAACAAACAAACAAACATTACACGTTTAATTTAGTAGGATTAAAAACCAAATAAGCTTTGTTTTCGTTTTTTGCAAAAAGAAACATTGCAAGAAGTTCTTTGTGAAAAAAAACACTAACACATCTAAATGCTAAATGAAGCGTATAATCGCCGAATCGGGCGTTTACGGTACCCGATTCATTGCCTTCGCTGATTCTAGGCTCAACACGTTGTATTGAAACGACAGATTGTTTTCAGTTGAGGTGTAAACAGTTGTTTCGCCGCTTCATTTCATTAAGGGGTCTCATTGCAATAGAAGATAATGATCTGCTTTGAATGCGCGTTTATGTCTTATTTCGACTCTCATCGACATGAAGACGCTGCTCTATAGAGATAAAGCTTCCCGAGCTGGTTCAATGTTAAAATATTATTCGACACTTCTACGATAAGGATTTTTATGTCAGTGTTAATAACCATCTGTTTTGAGAATGATGCGTAAAAAGTTGAATAGTTTCTCGCTAAATTCTTCAACAAAAAACAAACGGATTTATAGCGCGTTAAGTTTTAAAAAATTTTTCAAAGCATTGTTAGTATACGTGTGCACAGGAGAGCTAAGGAGCTAGTGATGCGTCGAAATCGCAATTTTGACCCCAAACTTTCGAGTCGATTTTGAAATTTTGAATTTCGATAAATTCGAAATTATTGTGTTGTATCATAAGTGTTTGCCGATCAAAAAATACAACATTTTTCTCTCGTTTTCGATGAAATTTTTTTTAGTACTAAGCAAAAATGTATGCTGAATACGATCCAATCAGACTTTTTGAGCGTAACTCATGTTTTCGTGTCAGTATACAGATTTTTCAAAAAATCAACGCTTCAAAAATGTAGTCATGTGTTCATATTTGTCTATAGAAGTTTATTTTTACGAAATTTTCGACCTTAATAGTTTTTTCTAGGCGCTGAACACGAATGTGACGTTATTTTTTATTCTAGATCTCATAAATATGACCAAAAATGGCATACAAAGAAAAGACCGTTTTTGGGTTTTCCACTCTTAGCCGAGCCTTCTAGTGACTAAAATCAAAAATATTCCTTCAGATTCGAGTTCCCCATGTCAAAAAACCCCGAGTACAAAAATCAGCCGATTTTGAGAACATTTTTGTAAAAAATTATATATTCAGAAAATGCGTGAAAAATGGAACATTTTTTATTTTTACGGCATGTTTTGAATCGTTGTAGTTTTTGAGATAATTGCGTTTGAAAGTGTTCATGTTTTCGTTGTAATACACAAACTTTTTTGAATTTTTTGCGGAAAAATCAATTTTTGCATCGATTTTTTAAATTTTCATAAAATGAACATTGTAACAATTTTTTATAACTCTATGAGACGAATAAAATGACACCAAAATTATCCAATTTAAAAATTGTTTTGAGTTATTGAAACGAAAACATGAATCAGGTTTTCGTTTCAATAACCCAAAACAATGTTCAAATAGAATAATTTTGGTGTCATATTGTTCGTCTCATTTAGCTATAAAAATTGCTACAATGTTCATTTTATGAAATTTTAAAAAATCGATGCAAAAATTGATTTTTCCGCAAAAAATCAAAAAAATTTGTGTATTACAACGAAAACATGAGCAATTTCAAACGCAATTATCTCAACAACTACAACGATTCAGAACATGCTGTAAAAACAAAAAATGTTCCATTTTTCATGCATTTTCCGAATATATCATTTTTACATAGTTTTTTTTCGAGAGGAGTGATCCTTTAAAATAAGTAATATTTTTAAAAAATGTATTTTTTATTTAAATTTTTGATTTTTTTAAAAATCGAGGTTGAGAGTGTCAAAATTTGTTAGTCATTTGAGTGTAAAGTTAGACGCTTGGTACTGTACCATGGGAGATGAATTTTGTATTTCTTGACATGCCCTATATATTATGTCTCACAGTGTATTTAAGACAAATCTTTATTTAATAAACTGTAAAAAAGCGTTTTACAAACTTTCATCCTTTTTATTACACTTAGAAAATAATTAGTTTAAGCTTAAAGTTTGTTTCCATTGTTTCTTTCGCCAATCAAAACATTTGTGTTTGGCTACTAGTTGGGCTTCTCGAAACTTGTCAGCAAACGATAAATTGTCTACCCTTCAAAACATCATGTTCAAAAGAGGTGGAGCTTATTCAAATTCTGCCAATCACTCATTCAGCAGAGGCACCGCCTTGTATTATTAATGGCTACTCAACTAATCAATGATCCTTGAATAAGACAGTAGGCGGCCACTATATCGAAAAAAATAAAGAAATAACGCGGACCTTTAAAATTGCTATCTGATTTACTCGCTCTCGATCTTGAACTGATTGTTCCTCTAAACATTACTGCAATTATCCTTCAATTTGTCTTTCGATCACTCATTTATCTCCATTGTGAGTGGGCCTTCAGTTTTTTATGTTCAAACAGTTACCATGTTTGGTTAATACTGACATTTGAAAAAAAGTTGGTTTGAAAAATTTAAAGGACCAATCCACTAGAAAAAGTTGCCATAAAGCATTTAGGAAAAAAAAAAGCATTTTTATCAGCTCAATGAGACGAATACAATGGCACCAAAATTATTCAATTTGAAAATCATTTTGGGTTATTGAAACGAAAACATGAATCAGAATTTTCGTTTCAATAACCCTAAATGATTATCAAACTGAATCATTTTGGTGTCATTTCGTCTCATTGAGCTGAGAAAAATGCTATATTTACTTTTTCCTAGATGCTCAAAAAATTCAATTTATTTTCTTATCAATAAGCAAATTTTAATTGAATCAGAAATTTGAAACCTAGGCAAATGTTTTCGTTGCAATACACAGACGAAATTTCACGCGCAATTATCTCAAAAACTAAAAAGATTCAAAGGGTGCCGTAAAAATAAAAAATGCTCCATTTTTCATGAACTTTCCGAATATATACAAATCGTGGCAACTTTTTTTGGACTGGTCCTTTAAATCCACCCAATATTTATAAACACAAAGTGATTTTAAAAATTTTGAGTAATTTTTACTTTCATAACTAACTTTTTTATGTTAAAAAAGAAATAAATTTTTGTCTTTATAAAAATTAAGAGGCGCTTTCTTGCACACTCGAACCTAGTGTTAAATCCGTTTTTGGGCCGTTTTTTGGGGGGTCCAAAAAAACTTTTAATTCCGACGCCCTTATATAACTTGTGGTGGTAACTTTTAATCCCCCTATGAAAAAATTGAAAAATATCAATTTTTGAGTTTTTTTTGTTTGTTTTTTTAAGAGTGAAGACCCATTTTTAGAAAAACCATACCCATGGATTTTGATCATTCCTTTTTTAAAAGTTGCCCATACTTCCATTCTTTTTTGTATTTAATTTTATAATTAAGTAGCTCATAAATTATTGAAATGTTCCAAATAATTTCATCTGACATTATAAATTTTTTTGGATCTATATAAAAAGCATGTAAATTCTTGTTTTATGTGTCTTAATTGACGCCGAGACGCTACTGCTACTGTTCGTTTGATAAGCAGTAAAGGACATGTTTGGACATGGAACACGACGTTTGGCTTGATAAATGGTTGTATAAATGATAACTTAGGGATGTCTTGACAAAGAAAACTGTTAAAATCTTTTATAGTTTTTATAAGGATTCATTTCGTTCGTGTCAATCTTGTTTTCGTTTAAAAACTGCAATTGAAGCAAATAATAGCACGTAATTTTGAAATTTTTATTTCAATCTCAGCTTTCTTTTCTTTTTATCAACATTGACGTAGATCGTCTACGAAAAGTTTGTTTATTTTTCTAGATTTAACAAGGCTTATTCGTCGGAAGCCTGTTTCAAGTCATCTGCTAATTTATTTTGGCAAATTAGTCTCATTTTTCCAAGCCAGAAATTGATATATAAACACCTTGTTTTGCTAATTAGTGGTCACCTGTGAAGGGTTGGGAAGCATTTGAAGCTTAAGAAAACAACGCGTCTGTTATTACAATTGGCTTGGTTAGTATCATCTTTTCAGCAAGATGATAGGCGTGGATTTAAGCAAAACATTTTCATTAAAAATTTGTAAAAGCACTACGTAGCTGCATTTTGTTTTTAAATAAATTTTATTTAAATTAATTCAATGGGCTCATTATCTTAATCGTGTCATCTTGTGGAATTTTTTGAATAGTGTTGCATTAAGCTTATTGTATAAGCCAGGGATACCAAGAACATTTGTTTGAAATCAGAAAATCTGAGTTCAAAAATCAGATTTTAAGAGCAAAATGCTAATTTTCCATTATATTTCTTATAAATTTGACAAAATTTTGCATCTCAAAAATCAGATTTTGTCAGATTTGACATCTCAAAATCACCATTTTTCTGAAAATTTAGCAGACTTGGTATCCCTGGTATAAGCTATGTAAATTCTAAAAATTAAGATAAACGAGGGGGCGAAAAAGTAGGTGATAGCTCCCCATCACCTAATGAGTAGCACCATCCATAGGTGAATCACCGGCGGGTAAAACTCACCTCGTTCGATGTACATTTAGCCTAACTACCTTTAAAAAAACCACATCGAAAAATTCGCCGAGATTCTTTTCGCTTCAATATACCCACCTATACCTTGAATCAGGGAAGCATTTTCAGGGTTCGAAAATGCTAGCAATCGATTCTTCGCCTAAAATTACCCCTATATACCAAGAATTAACCAATTTGGAAAATATTTTTTGGCATAAAACTATAGGTACGACGCATAAATGCATAGACCTTTAATCATACGGTTAAATTTTCAATAATGTTTTACAATATTGCGTACTCTTATTATTATTATTTTTTTCATAATAATTTTAAAAAATTATTATTTTTAGTAATGCTAATATAGCAAATTGTAAATAACCCTAATATACCACTATGCGCTTTTCAATGGATTCTATACTTTGTACCACTGCTCAACCAACACAACCACAAAATTTATGCCAACCGGAAATTACGGTAAAAAATTGTGAAGACAAAACTTCCAGCATAATTTCGGAGACTAACAATATTTCTCAAACGGAACCCTCAAGAAAACGTAAAGCTCCAAGATTATCAAGTTCTGCGAGTGGAGAAGAAGATGACGATGAGCCTTGTTTTAAAAAATCGTTAACACCTTCATCACCATGGGATTTTGGCGAAAGTTTTGAAAGTAAAGATTCTGTAACAAAGCTTCTTTTCACGAGTAATTATAGGCTCAAGCGAGAATGAAGCTAGTCCGCATAAATTTATTACTATGCCCAGCACATCCGCTGTCGTTACAGAAAATTCGGAACATGAAAATGCTAGAAGTAGCAGTGTTGGCTCTGACGATGGCGATGAAATGCCATCATCATCAACATCGTAAGATTCTTATTTTTAGTGTTGCGGATGGCACTACTACAAGGTCGAAATTTAACATGAGTTATTACAGAGACCATCATGGTGTAGTGGTCCGGTGCGCTGCTAAGGAGTATAGCGTCACCGGCACTAGCAAGGGTTCGGTTCCTCTATGCATCCAAAAGATTTTGTCTTGCAGTATTTAGCAAGAAAATCTAAGAGGAAGTCAGTTCCAAAGAGTAACCTTGGTTTTTGATCTGGATCACAACAATTATGAGTCTCCCTCTGACCCACTCACTCATGGACCCGAGGGGGACCACTTCATCGGGGCCTCCCACCTTGCTAACCTATGATTATGATGCCTATATTTTTAGCTCAAACTTAGTCCCACATCGCTCAAAATCAGGTGCTACAAAACCTCCATATTCCTATATTGCTCTAATAGCAATGGCAATTGTAAATAGCCCTGAAAAGAAGTTAACATTATCCCAAATTTGTGACTATATCATGAATAAGTTCGAATATTATCGTGATAAATTTCCTGCGTGGCAGAATTCGATTCGACATAACTTGAGCTTGAATGACTGTTTCATAAAGATTTCAAGAGAACCTGGAAATCCTGGAAAAGGAAACTATTGGGCATTAGATCCGAGGGCAGAAGATATGTTTGATAATGGATCATTTTTGAGAAGACGAAAAAGGTGAGGACTTATAAAAAGATTCAAAAAGTGGCATCAACTACAGGGTGTTTCAGCAAATTAGCAGGATTTAAAAATTCAATATCGTTTGATAAAAAAGAGATTTTTTAATGCGGATTTTTGCAAAATGCTTAGAAACCGTGGGGTTTTCATGCCCATTAAAAAAAATTTAAAAATTTGATTTTACTGCAAAAACATTTCGTCGCCGGTGGGATTCGAACTTGGACGTTCATAGTCAAAAACCGTGAACACTACCACTCAGCCATGGTGACAAGCTGACAAACTGTCACTATAGCTGAGTGGTAATGTTCACGGTTTTTGACTATGAACGTGCAAGTTCGAATCCCACCGGCGACCAAATGTTTTTGCCATAAAATCAAATTTTTTAATTTTTTTTAATGGGCATGAAAACCCCACGGTTTCTTAGCATTTTGAAAAATCCGCATTAAAAAATCTCTTTGTTATCAAAAGAAATTTTAAATCCTGCTGAAACACCCTGTAGTTCCTAATCCGAAATTCTTTTCTAATGATAAATTCACAATTTTTAGATTCAAGCGTCAATCACACAATGCAAACGCATTCGACCAACTTGCATACAACTTAGGCCAGCCAATCAATTTCTTTCAAAATCGACCATTTATCCCTGGAGTTATGCCGCCTCTTTTGCCTCCGTTGTTACCCCACCAACGAGCCCAGTTCTTTCAAGATCTCTCAAATGGTCTTTTGCCATCACCTACATCACCATTAGGAATACCTACAACAAGCTCTCCCCTGTTCCGTCCAGCATTTACCTATCCAATTATGCCACTCTTAAGAATCCCTAATCAACCTATGATTATGCCTACCAATATGGACATCATGGCTAAAAACAATCCTTCTCTTACAAATAGCTCAAATCCAACTAAACCATCTTTATCCAATTCAATAACTTCGGAAGAGAAAACTTAATCATACATTTTTGATGTTATTGTACAAATGAGCTTATAATCTTGCATACCGGTTATAATAAAAATTTCATACCAATCAATAAAATTTGCCGCACTTTTTCTGTTAATTGATAAGAAATGACCAGAATAACATTGGAGGTTTTAAGCGGATTAGCTCGGAGACAGATAGCGGCTTTCTTTTTGCTACTGTACTCGATTGTCTTTGATCGGTGCCGACTGCGAATTGAAAAAAATACTGAACAAAAAATGATAAGGTTAGAAAAAAACTATGTCGAGAGTTTTTTTTCGAGAATTGCTAATTTAAATTCAGCCATTTGGTTATTAGTTTTAGCTTGATAAAAAATTTAAAGGGGGAGGGAGATACCACTTTCATTTAAAAAATCCGGTTTTTAACAGAAACAAAGTTTTTACACGTATGATTAGTCATCGTCGTTCTATTAGAGCAAATACTCTTTTTTAAATACTTATTTTGTAAGTTTGGTGCACATGCTCTCTGGTATTCCAGAATCCGGGTCTATTTTTCAAAACAACTAATCGGTAAAAAGTTTACCTGAAATCGGTAAAATTTTTACCTTTCCAGGTAAACTGTTTACCGATCGGCTGTTTTGAAAAACAGACCCTCCTTCTAATTTTGGGGGAGGGGTATCCCAAAATCATTAAGAACACATCATAATGCTAGAAGATGACCTTGATCTTATATAGACTGCGGGTGTAGCGGAGCCCTGGACCCTTAACCTTATGTTAAAGGGAGCGTAACATCTATAGCCTATTCTCGAAAAATCGAAAAAAAATTTTTTCAGATTTTCTTCTAAAAACCGACTTTTTAGGGTAATTTCTAGGCGGAAAATGGATTGCGCGCATTTTCAAAGCATGAAAAAATAAGTTTGACCCTGAAAATTAGGGTAAAACTGCGTTTCAACGCGAAAATTTTTTCTGAACCGATGGGGGCGTAACATTTATAGCGTTTTCTCGAAAAAACGCGAAAAAAATTTTTCTAAAAAAGACCTTTCTAGGCCTAATTTTATGCGGGGAATCGATTGCGCGCATTATCAAAGTGTGAAAACGCTTTCTTGCCCCTGATTCAGTGAAAAAAGTTCGTTTTTTGAGAACCAAAAACTGCCATTTTCGATGTCTAGACATCGTTTCATGTGTCGAAAATGTGCGCATAACATTACGTATGAAATGGTGCTTTCCAGGAAAAACTCCACATTTCAGATTTTTGCCCTAATTTTCAGGGTCAAATTTAATTTTTCATGCTTCGAAAATGCATGCAATCGATTTTTCGCCTAGAAATTACCCTAAAAAGTCGGTTTTTTAAGAAAATCGAAAAAAAATTTTCGCGTTGAAACGCAGTTCTACCCTGATTTTCAGGGTCAAATTTAATTTTTCATGCTCCAAAAATGCACACAATCGATTTTTCGCCTAGAAATTACCCTCTAAAAAGTCGGTTTTTTAAGAAAATCGAAAATTTTTTTTCGATTTTTCGAGAATAGGCTATAAATGTTACGCTCCCTTTAAAAATTCATAGAATTGTAAAAATTGTAAAAGCAAAAAGAGATCACAGTCCAGTTTTTTTAGTAGGTTAAAAAATTTACTTAGCCGCTCCTCCTCAAATAAACAAATCATAGACATTCTTGTATTTTTTATCAATCCCATTAAAAGTAATAAAAATGATTGACGATTACATAACCCAAAAAGCCATAAAACAAGACTGGACTGATAAATAAGGCAGGAGCGCAAAATACTAATTAATGGGTGCCTTAAAAATGTATGACCATATAAAAAAAACTCTGTTTTCGAAACACTCTAATTTTAACTTAAACTAAAAGCGAATAAACATTTGGAAAAAATTTCAGAAAAAGAGTTTCCCACAAAAGTTTTCCATTTCAAAGTTATTGCTNTATGACCATATAAAAAAAACTCTGTTTTCGAAACACTCTAATTTTAACTTAAACTAAAAGCGAATAAACATTTGGAAAAAATTTCAGAAAAAGAGTTTCCCACAAAAGTTTTCCATTTCAAAGTTATTGCTTCCTTGTAGAAAGGTCAGCGCCGCGTCAGTTGGCCCAGTAATTTGTCACTACTTGGACAAATTGTTTCTGTCCTAGCAATAAACTGACGAGTGATTAGCGGATGAGTCTTTTAACAGATCTCCTCAAACAAGCCGTTGTAAACACATTCCAATAAAATTGGAGGGAGGTCAGTACGAGTTTAGTGTGAAGTGATATTGAACTAGTGGATCGTAAAAATTGGTATGTGATATTTGAAGAATATCCTAGACGAATACTTCACCAAAATTATTTCTAAGTAAATAAAATTAAGTACCGGGGGCCGAGCTCTAGCGCGCTCGCGGTTTCTCCGAGAATGATACCGAGCAGCACTCTCCGGGATTTTACTCTAGAGTAAAATAAAAAAAGAAAACGATATAAAAAATTTGGAGCTCTTCCCCCTGGGGAGACACAATCAACAGGATTCCAAAAACTGGTACTTTTTTTAAAGTAATTTTATAGAAAAATATTCTCTAAAGGCTTAGGCCTAGGCCTAAGCCTAAGATTAAGCCTAAGCCTAAGCCTAAGCCTAAGCCTAGGCCTAAGCCTAAGCCTAGGCCTAAGCCTAGGCCTAAGCCTAGGCCTAAGCCTAGGCCTAAGCCTAGGCCTAAGCCTAGGCCTAAGCCTAAGCCTAGGCCTAAGCCTAGGCCTAGGCCTAAGCCTAGGCCTAAGCCTTTAGAGGGTATTTTTCCATACAATTACTTCAAAAAAGTATCAGTTTTTGGAATCCTGTTGATTGCGTCTCCCCAGGGGGAAGAGCTCCAAAATTTGTTGTCTCCGATTTCAATGCTTTTGGTCTCAATCGTCTTCTCTCATAGTCCCCTACAACTTTTGTTTTAGCGTCAGCAGTTTAAATCAACTGTTCCTGAGATAGTCTGAACACACAGACATTATACGTTTATACAGGGTGGTTCAAAAAATGAGAATTTTTCGGTTTTTCTCAAAATTTTTCAAGTTTTTTATTTTCACAAAAATAACCCTATATGGGGTTTTTCTATGTGAGAAATCGATTGTGCGCATTGCTGAAACCTTGAAAACGCTTCCCTGATCCTGATTCAAGGTANAGCAGCTTAAATCAACTGTTCCTGAGATAGTCTGAACACACAGACATTATACGTTTATACAGGGTGGTTCAAAAAATGAGAATTTTTCGATTTTTTCAAAATTTTTCAAGTTTTTTATTTTCACAAAAATAACCCTATATGGGGTTTTTCTATGTGAGAAATCGATTGTGCGCATTGCTGAAACCTTGAAAACGCTTCCCTGATCCTGATTCAAGGAAGAGGCAAGTGTATTGAAGCGAAAACAGGCTAATTCATAGTCAGGGAAGCGTTTTCAAGGGTTGGCAATGCGCGCAATCGATTCCTTGCATAGAAAAACCCCCAATAGGGTTATTTTGGTGAAAATTAAAAGACTTGAAAAATTTTTAAAAAATCGAAAAATTCTCATTTTTTAATCACCCAGTAGTAAGATTAAAAAATGTACTGCGAGTTTTTATTATTATTAAACACAAAATAAAAAATCAACAAAATTTACAGCAAAAAACGACATACACAAATTCGTAATTCTCTTGAAATTAGAGAAATTAACTATATAAAAAAAGTCATTTCGCATCTATAGGGTGAGTAAAAAAATGCATTTTTGTGATTTTTGGAGCCCGAAAAATTTTTTGGGACCGGAAAATTTTTTACTAAAAATGACCCATATAGGGGTAATTTTATGCGAGAAATCGATTGTGCACATTTTCTACTTATGAAGAAATTATCTTGACCCTGATTCAGGGAATGGCGTTGGTGCACGGGCGAAAAAATTTTAAATCTTCGCGTCAATACACCAACTCCATTCCCTGAATCAAGGAAGCGTTTTCACGCTTCGGGAATGCGCGCAATCGATTCCCCGCATAAAATTACCCCTATAACTTATATAGGCATACTTATATAGGCTATAAGGATCATTTTTAGTAAAAAATTTTCTGGTTTCAAAAATTTTTCGAGCCTAAAATTACAAAAATGCACTTTTTTAAACTCATCCTGTATATTTCAGAAGCTTTTTCTTTTTTTCTCTCACTTTAATAAATTTGTGAACAGAATTTTGGAGGCTTAGGTGGTACGCTTGTTAAAATCTTTGAAGGAAGACCTTTTGTAAATATCGGAACTTCTGTTGTAGTTTGAGCGCTAGTTATAGGTTCATTTGTAGTCGTTATTGTTGAAGCTTCAACTTTAACATACGGCCGATGTGTGGTTGTAGTTGTAGTTGAAGTTTCTGGGTTAGATATGATAGTCATGTTTGCATTTGCATTAGCATATTTTCTGAAAGGTGCCCAACTATGCCAATCATTCCATTGTTGATTTTCGATTGAGGAACGCCAACTTGGGGCACTTGGCTAAAATAAAAATGCAGTATCAACTGCGATGAGATGTTTACTTTTTTGAGATTCTCAATTAAACCATTCTGATATTCCCTTAAGCGATATTCATATTCGTCCAATTCTCGGCGTTCATCATCATTAAGTTGACGGACATAAAGGTTGCCGATATAAACACGATAGTTCTAAAGCATAATTCTACTACTATGTTCACACTCCTTACTTGAACATTGCATCCATTAAGTTGGTATACAATTGTGTCGCGACCATTACAAAAGGAGGGAATGTTTGGTCTTCTTGGCATAGCATTTTGAAACCTAGGAAATATCATCTTTCCGCCAAAAACCCAATTAATGCCAGGGGGTTGGTTGATATATGCTCCGCGTAAAAACTCGGCCAATTGCTTAATAATCGCTTATAAGTGCTATTAAAACTGAAACACACTTTATTATATTCATCCAAATCTTGTTCATATTGAATCAATTCTGCTTGTTCTTCTGGTGTTATCTCGCGCACAAATTGCCCGTTTGCATATAATAAATTGGCCTAAAAGCAATATAATCATCATTTTTCCCAATATTTTAATCTTACTGTAACAGTACAGACAGCATTAGGCCCAATAACTTGTTTTTGGCTAATTATAAATGTATGAGGTGGTGAATTTTGAGTTGAAGTAAAGACCAAAATTTTATTATTTATAATAAATAATAAGGCGAATAAAGAAAACAATTTTTTCATCTATAACAAATATTTTGCTATAGCCGAAATTTTTCTAGGTTTACACGGTCGATTTGATTGAATCAGATTTGGTGATAGTGAAACGATTGATTAAACATTAGAAAATTCAAAATTTTTTGAGAAAATTTGCGACACTTTCCTGCAGTCAAAATTGAAAAATTCTTTCGAATTCGTGTTCCTGATACCCGAACCCCCCCTCCCCCGAGTACAAGAAATCAGCCGATTTGGAGGATTTTTGAAAATTTTTATTTCCTTGATTCCCCAAGCGAAAAAATCCTCCAAATCGGGTAATTTTTTGTACTCGGTGGTTTTCGGGTATCGGGAACACAAATTCGAAGGAATTTTTGAATTTTGACTGCAGGAGAGTGTCGAATAGGAAATTTTCTTGAAAATTTTTGAATTTTCTAATGTTTGATCAATCGTTTCAATATCATCGAATCTGATTCAATCGAATCAACCGTGTAAATCTAGAAAAAATTTTCGACTATAAACGTTTGACTTTTTATCTGATGATGAGTATACTCCGTTTCATAATTATAAATACCGCTACGTTATAGGGCCAATTTCCGAGTTAAACAGTGCTGTTCAGTTTGGACAGCGCTGTTACAGTGTTGTTACAGCGCTGTCCGATTTGAACAGCGCTGTCACAGCACTGTTACAGCGCTGTTCAGTTTGGACAACGCTGTAACAGCGCTGTTCAATTTGATCAGCGCTGTTCTACTGTAATAGTGCTGTAACAGCGCTGTTTAACTCGGAAATTGGCCCATATTTGTATATAAAAATGCATGTTTCATAATTGGAAGCAAGTTCCCCTGGTTGCTGCCACTTAACGTTAACTAAATTCAGCAAAAAACTTTTTTATTCTCTTCCGGAAATTACCCATTTAGGGGTAATTTTATGCGAAAAATCGATTGCGCGCACTCCCACAACCTAAAAACCGCAGAAAAATGGTGAAAATTCGATTTTCTCGAGAATTTTCATAAATGATAGTGTTTTTATTTTTGCTTGAAAGTATTTCATTTTTCAAGAAAATCGAATTTTCACCATTCTGCGGTTTTCAGGTTGCGGAAGTGCGCGCAATCAATTTTTCGCATAAAATTACTCCTAAATGGGTAATTTTCGGAAGAAAATGAAATTTTTTTGCCGAGTTTAGTCATCATCAAGTGGAGGCAACCAGGGGAACTTGCTTTCATAATTGTAAGATTCGTATCTCTGCCAAAACGCTATGGATTTTGATGATCGACCACGGAAACGATTGCTACGCGTATTTTATGCTCATAAAAAATTTGCCAGAAACTCAGCAACTGGAGAAAATTATTGGGCTTAAAAGCAGGAGAGACCCATTTTCAGTGTAAAAAAATGTTCTATTTTATTTTGAAACAAATTAAAAACATCAATCTTTTGAGTTAAAAAGTTAATAAGAATGAAAAAAATCGCAAACAAGATCTTGAAGACTTCCAATTTTGGAATTTAAAATAAGCAAACTCTAAAACAAAGCCAAGAGCTGTCACAATAAATGGTTTAATTGACAGGCCGATTAATGCTAACGAAGACTTTTATTTGACTTATAGAGTTGTTTAAAAATCTTCGTCTAAATAGTCAAAAAGGGCTGGGGACACGCGGATATCTACTTTTCAAACTAAGTGCTTCAAGAGGATCGAAATATTTTTCACTTTCTTTATTTCAAGAACGCAAATAAGGAATGCAATGAACTCACTTCAATAGTGTCATCTTTAGAGGCCATATAAAATTTTTTTTAAAAACTTTTTTAGCTTCTATTATAAATAAATTCACTATAAAAAATCGGTTAAAAGATGGTATTATTTTTGAGTACAATTTTTCAAATATGTTTATTTATAGTACCGGGAGCCGAGCGCTAACGTTTTTTTCGTAAAAATGATCCTATTGGGGGTAATTTTATGCGAGAAATCGATTGCGCGCACTTCTGAAGCGTAAAAACGCCACCTTGACCAAGTTTTCGTGAAAAATTGCCTATTTTTTCGCTTTTTTTCATCTTTTTTCGCGAACGTTTTTCATCTTTTCGCGAACAAAAAGAAGAAAAAAAGCGAAAAAATAGGCAATTTTTCACGAAAACTTGGTCACGATGACGTTTTTACGCTTCGAGAGTGCACGCAATCGATTTCTTGCATCAAATTACCCCCAATAGGGTCATTTTTACGAAAAAAAATTTTCTCCTAAATGGTAGCAAAATGCATCCCCCTTTAAGTTTACACCTCGGTCATTTTATGGTACATGAAAACAATGGGACTCAGTTTTTTTAAACATTGAGTATGTTTTGTTAATTCGAAAATTTAAGCAACTTCTTCTACGCAACAAAGTCATTAATCTATGCCACAAACTTTGGCTCCAAATTGTCCATTTGCTTTTCTTATAAAGATTTTTTCCCACGACCATTTGCCACTAATTTCAACAAATTATCTTTAAAACTATTTTGATTTATTAATTATTTCCGCAAAAATATGAGTCGTAATATTTTTTACAAGCTTTTCAAACACATTTGAAGACTAATACACTGTTTCACATAATTATAACGGTACCCTAAATTTTGCAAGTTCCAGGTTCCTGCGAACGAGTCAAGGGTTGAAACTGATTCCATTGTGTAGCGGATGGCTGAAAAATCGAAGAGTAAAAACGCTTTTCTGACCCTGATTCAGAGAAAAATTGATTTTGAAGCGAAAATGGTTATTTTTATTTTTCGCATTTTTATCTGTAAATCTCTCTTCTAGGGGTAATTTTATGTGAGAAATCGAATGCACACGTTTTCGAAACATAAAAACGATTTCCGGATACAAAAAATGACAATTTTCACTTTTTTTAAATAACAATTTTCGCTTCAAAACCAATTTTTCCCTGAACAGGACCAGGGAAGCGTTTTTACGCAATCGATTCCACGCATAAAATTACCCTAGATGGCTCATTTTTAGGGAATACATTTCCAGGTCCCAAAAAATAAAAAAAGCCACTTTTTTGACCCGCCCTGTATATAAAATTTAGGATCCCATTATAATTATGTGGAGCAATGTAGCTTAGAATGCGAAAGCACTTTTTTATGTCACTTGACACAATTACTAAAAATTTCGTTGCTTGTTTTCCTTTCATTTTCACACATAGATATTTTTCATTTATTTTTTATTCGTAATCGAATTTATTGGCGAATCCCGTAATTATCCATTGGAAAGCGATCTCCACATTCTCGATAACTGGTTTGGATCAACACAAGTCGTATTTTTTAATCATTATTGCTTGAGAAAATCTTTTCCTTGATTTCGTTTTCATTGAAAATAAATGGATTATATCGGAATAAAAAATTCATAATTTTGTGCCGACAAAAAAATCTTCGTAAATGTCGATTGGCTTTTTTAAAATTTTATTGACTCTTTTCAGGTTTCTCAATAATGAAATATGATGAAGCGACGTCCGGCATATGAGATGAAAGTCAGATTCATCATTCGCGACTTGATTTCTCGATGTCGACCTTGTCGAAAGGAAATATATCAATTTTCTGTTCGGATTCCGGAACATTGATAACAATGGATATGCTTTTCAAAATATTGATTAACAATCTCTTTCAACGAAATCATAAATTCAATATACTCAAAATTATTATACTTACGCTTAAAAAATTAGTTGATACTTTCCTTTACATAGCAAAAAACCTCACCATTTTTGACTATTTTAAGATTTCCGATAAAAACAAAATAAAAAACGTAATAATTTAACGCCGATCTCACTCTCCGCGCGAGGCGGTGTGCCTTTTGGTTTCTGTTTTCGATTTTACATAGTCCCCAAATCGGAAAAGTCGAAATCGAAATTAAACATTTAGAAAAAATAAATTTTTTATAACTCGAAGAGACGAATAAAATAACACCAAAATTATCCAATTTGAAAATTATTTTGGGTTATTGGAACGAAATTTTCAAATATTTTCGTTTCATTAACCCAAAACAATTTTCAAACTGTATAATTTGGTGTCATTTTATTCATCTCGTCGAGTTATAAAAAATGTTATATTTATTTTTTCCTAAATGTTCAAGGATTTTGAATTGTATTCTTCTCAATATACAGATTTTATTGATTCAGGGAAAAACTATTCGTTGCGACGCAGGTGCAAGTTTATCAACAAAGAATTTTTGCCTCGCGGAGCGCAGCGATAAAAAAGTCATCAAATCAAAAAATGTTATCGAAAATCTGATTTTGACTTTTTTCTGATTTTCATTTTTTTTCATTCCGTACCCTGCCCTAGAGTCATCCCAACTATATAGGGTCAACATCGTAAAATAACAAGAGCATTGACAAAATGGATAAGGAAGAGCCAAGAGGTTATTGAATACCCAACAAAGTTTTTGAATTCGCTGACTGGAGGAGGATTACCACATGTACTGAAGCTTAAAGTAAACACTCTTGTGATGCTACTAAGGAAATTCTGCATTGGGATTGTGCAATGGAACCAGATTAATTGTGAAATAAATGCATGATAATTTGTTAGAATTTTAACAGATGAAAAGAAGGGCCAGCATGTTTTTATTTCGAAATACGATTTCCATTTACATTTTACCGAAGACAATTTCCTGTGAAATCGTATTTTGCCATGACGATTAACAAAGGCCAAGGTCAGACGCTTGACTTTATTGGACTTGATTTAATAAACGAGGTGTTTTCACATGGTCAACTATACGTGGGATTTACAAGTTTTTCAGTTGGAGGAATTGCTTTGATAATTTTTTAAAGGGAGTATAAATTATGGACTATTCATGAAAAAATTTTTCTACAATGATCATTTTTAGGGGGAAATCGATTGTGCGCACTCCCGAATTGTGAAAACGCTTTCTTGACCATGATTCAGGGAAGAAATCGGTGTATTGAAGTGAAAATCAATTTATTTACGTAAATACGTATCCTTCTCTGAATCAAGGTCAAGGAAGCGTTTTCAAGGTTCGGGAGTGCGCGCAATCGATTCTCCGCATAGAAAAGCCTAAGAATCAACGGTTTTCTCATAAAAATCCGAAAATATTTGATTTTCGCTTCAATACACCGATTTCTTCCTGAATCAGGGTCAACGTTTTCATAATTAGGGTGTGCGCGCAATCGATTTCCCGCATAGAATTACCCCTAAAAATGGTCATTTTAGACAAACAAATTTTTGAAATAGTCCATAATTTATACCCCCTTTAATTCGATAAAAATAAAATTCCGACCTACGGGGATCCCTCACCGTTTAAGATGATTTTTGCACTACTTTCTCATGCTCTACCATTTCCAACTTGCTTTTTCGATGAGAAACAGACGATAAGTAAAATTTAAAAATTATTAATTTAATTTTTAAAGGTGTATATATTACAAATTTCCCTTCATATTTTAATCTCTATTTTTTCGCTATAGAAATAAAACCGCTAATTAAGGGCAATGGGATAAAGTCGAGAATTATCAGGATTAAAGAAACTGGCTGATAATTTGGAGTTTTCCTGTTTGTTTGAACGAAAGCGAAAATAGCGTCGATTTAATTAAGATTAGTGGTCATCATTAATGACCCATATGATTGTTTTCAATGAAAGTTTTTTATGTTTTTTGTCTTAAATGTATAGAGTGTCCATGTAGAAGGAAAGTTTAGACACGATTTGCCATCATTATATTCTGGATTTCTTTGTCCAAATAAAGTGAATAAACAAACGGTATGCAATTCGCAGGAACTGCGTAAAATGTTGTTTAATACGTTGTTTTGCAAGTTAAAGGACTAGTCCGAGCGGAAAAAAAGTTACACTTTTTGTTGATATTCGGAAAGTTCATGAAAAATGGAGTATTTTTTGTTTTTACGGCATGTCCTG